>JZKD02S2224755.1:98191-112738 GCA_000966675.3 Picea glauca
TGGAATTAATGGCTCAAATCGAGAACAATTCTCTGACCCAGAAATGAATTACCAGTCAGAGTGGTAGCTGGAAGAGTCCTCCTCAAGAGTTAATGAGGAGATGGGAAATAGTACCCATATACAAGACATCCAAACCTGACCACGATCTGGGGATTCATACCCACACAACCTTGCTAAGGAAGGAAAGAAAAGAGGTAATTTGTGGGCAAAGCGAGCAAGGAGATCTGTAGAGAGAGCAGAGTTGAAAGACCAATATCGAGAAGATAAAAAGAGTGGTTACAACTCTTTAGTTCGAGGAAGAACTGGGAAATAAGATCGTTCTGGGAGAAAGAATCTTTTGGCAGGGTTTTCATTACAAGATGATAAACAAGGTTGATGAGTGACTATGGAAGTACTCGTGCAGACCTCCTTGCTTAGTATAGAGAAAAATGGTGGCCGAGATCCTATGCGAGGAGGAGAGTAACCTTTGTCCTTGACTGTCATTAAGAAAGAAGAAAGAGTCTCTCTCAAAGCATCATGCTCTAGTTCGAGGGTGGTTAGTGGTAAATCTGTCATGAGTGGTTGTGCCTATGGTTGGGTGGAAACATACACCCCTTTCAGCAGTTGCTTCACGATTTTTGGTTTTCTGATAAGTATTTCATACTTTGTGTATTAAATGGAAATGATGATTGAATATATTTATATGTCTATGACTGATTTCAGTATTGAATGACTAAGGTAAATATATATATTGTTTCTCTATGAACCTATGTTTTTTAATGGTCTTATGTTCACCTCATCTAGTAGCTAGAGAGCTATGGGATATAAGTCTGCAAGAGTGTTGAGAAAGGATTTACTGGGATGATTAAGTCTTATCGACCTCTAGAATTTACCTTCACAGGAACACCAAGTTCAAATCCTATGGAAGGAGGGTGCCTCCTTTAGACTCTTGACCGTGTGACCGATGGCTCATGCCCATGTCCTTAATCCATTTATAGCTAAATGAATTAGTGCGTAGCCCACAATATTTTTCAAAGGACCCATGTGACCAAGGTATGGGAACCCCACACTAGGCCCGAAAAGAACTAATCCTTTCTAGATTCAAAACTCCAATATTTTGGAGCTCCAGAGTGTTTCAACCCTACCATTTATAAATTGGTCGAAGGAAATTGATGGTTGTGGCTACCCACAAGGTTAATTGGTGCATGGAGGTTTCCTTATCTGGGAAAGATAGACTTTCCCCACCGTTAAATCTTGATCCATTCAGTTATCGTGAGGTAACGCGAGCCACCGATATGAGGGTATTTGGGAGCTCCCTTGGCCATTAGATCCACGCCAAGGTAACTTTGGCGAAGTCCCACTTCGAGAGAACAGAGATGATATGGAATCAAACTCCCTGAATGTTGAAGTCACGAACTGATGAGATCCATGGATATGGGGAGTCTATTAGTAACTGCTCTTAACAGTTCGGTCAAATAGTGGAGGGACCTGTGTACGATATTTCAGCAGAATCCTACTTCGGGAGAGCAAAGCGACCATGATGTCGAAACTTCTGAAGGTTGGACCTGCGGAGTAATGAGGACCGTAGATTTAAGGACCCTTCGAGATCTCCCATGATCGTTATATATATACCATGGTCAACTCCACGTTGACCATTTCAGGAGTAAGGAGGAAGTTACACCATGGATTCCCTGAACACCGAAGTTACGAAGTAATGAAGGCCATTGATCCAGGGGTTACATGGACACACCTTGACCATGAGATTGAAGGGCTTGGAAGGCTATCAATCCAGAATGACATGACAAAGTGATGACATCTAGGGTGGTGTGGACCCATGACTGACGTGCCATGTGTCACTTGGAATCGTACGTCTCGTAGACCCTATGTGCCCATTAACAGGTGACACATGTCACCCCATGTTCAGGCCATGTGTCATCTATACATTGTCATGTATACATTGTCATCTATACATTGTCACCCTCGACACATGATTACTTGGTCCATTTGGTAGAAGGAGTATTCGGGACTCACTTGTACTTACCTCTACGTCTAGTACATCACTATGTGCGAGGGTGGACCCTTTAAGAGTTCGAGACTTCAGGACTCTGAGGGTTTTGGATGCAGTGTCATGGGTAAGTTGAAAGGCCTGAAAGTTGGAGCCATGTGGAGCAATTCTAGGATCCTTTGGGAGTTTTGGAATTCGAGACTCTGAAGGACATGTGTGCAAAAAATAAAAGGGACAGTCAACGTCGAAGCGTCGAACGCCAAATTCTCCTCTAGATTGTGTGTTAGATGAGGATTAAGTCTTGTTGTTGGTTTGGATGGTGGATGGACCTTCCCTATGGGAGGTAGGAACCTAGAAATGGTATGAATGAGATGGACCCACATGGGCACCATGTGGCCCTCAACCAATAAATGCTTGAAGAACTTCAGGAAGCCATAACTTGTAAACCAAAGGTTGGATTAGAGCTTGGTAACAGTCGTTAGAAAGATAAGGACGATTATAAGAGGATTAAGATCTCAGAGAGATGATTAGAGAAAGCCAAATTTTTATGCCCCATCCCTAGAAATAGTACTTAGGGGTTGGGTGTGTTACATTGATGCCTCACAGGGAGGACATCATCCCGCAATTGGAGCCAAGGTTTGCACATGGGTCTGATAGGGTGACTATTTTAGGTTTTTAGAGTTTTTTAAGGCATGTTAGGGGTCTTTTGGAAATTGATGACAAATTTTAATCCTTTCTAACAAATTGATATTTTGGTAGCGTTTTCACATAAGAAATATCCTTCGCACTACCAAAACGCCTATGTAAAATTAAAAAATATATAAATTTCTGAAATTAATTCCTAGCCCGCGCTTTACAATTTCTCAAAATTCAAACTCCTATCAAGTCAAGATATGAGATGTCACTTAATCCTCATCATCATCTCCCACATGAATAATATGCCTGAGATCTTAGTCATCTCCATTACCTGTCATCATAACCCAATTTTATTGTGTTTATCCTCTATTTGTTGTGTAAAGAACCCGAGTTTTCTGAAACTGTAAGTTTCCTTGTTTTTTTTACCCTATTACAAATATCTCCTTCTCGAAATTATTGAGCCAGGTATTGTCTCCATAAATCAAGAGTCGGGTTTTAGGTTCTTCATTTGCAGGTGAACTATTTCCAAATACAGTTGATTGCTATAGATTCTTCCAGAAGTTGCAGGGGCATCATGATCAAATGCCCCAAGGATTTATAAAGTATTTTTGTTGATGGGTGAATAATTTTATGTGATTGTGCTCTATGGCTCATGTTCAGGGTTGTTCATGACTTTTGAAAATTATCAAGATTTTAGCACTCTGTTCTTGAAGGAGTTCTTTTCAAATTTTACAGCCAGGTTTATTTATTTAAATTTGTTTTTTTACAGAAAGTTATTTTGGTAGCGCTTGTCAACATTTTAAAACAGAAACGCTACCAAACAACTTGTAATACTCAAAAAATAGAATATGCAAATTTTGAATACATTGAGCTATTGAGTGAATCATGAGGTTTCCTTGGAGCATGATTATCATTTAAAACAACTGTCAACATCATCTAAAGGATGGGATTCATGAGAAAGTTTCAACAAATATTTGGTCAAAGTAATCCCATAAATATTAGATCTCCAACAAATTTGCTATATTTTTTCCTTAAAATATTTCCAACTATTTTTTTTTGGGAAGTCAAAGATGCTCTCGACCTGGTCATAATGAATTAATCTTGATCCATTTATTTTGGATCTGAAAACTACCTTGAAAATCTATATATTGTATGAATGAAATGTAATGAGGGGTTGGAGATCCCGAGAGGTATTGGAGACTGAGGCAAAAGAGAGTGGGATTTATGTAATATTCTGAGAAGGGGAAGCCTAAAGCTTTGCTTGTTGTGATCATCACAAGGACTCTGATCATTTGAACTGGATAATCATCTCATGTATTATTTTCTTCTTCTATGACTAAATTTGTTGCATTATTTCTATTCTATAAGCTTCAACTCTTGTGTAATTGAAGGCATCATTACATAGCCTGTTGTTGTATGTTGTGTTCTTTTTCATATTTGAGTTCATATGTCTGAAATCATTTCAGGTTTTATGAATTGTTTTCCATGTTAAATGATCATTTATAAATGAAAGAATTAGTTGGCATGTTTAACATTTATTCATGTTTCTTCTTTTCATTTCTTCACAGAAAGTTGCAACCTTGATCCATGTTTTATATGTTCAACTCCTTGGTCTTTGACATAACTTGCAAACATAAAAACTTGGCCTTGAATACTAATTAATAGATTGATTTGCCCAACCTTTTCCATCTCCATCCAAGAAATAAAATACCCAATTATTAAATGCCTTGAAATTGATCTCCTCAATAATCAAGGAGGTTATCTCAAGGACTAACAATTGTTATTGTTCCAAGAGTATGATTTTAAATTTATCATGAAGCTAGGAAAACCAAATGCGGGACCAGACCATTTTTCGTGAATTCTGACTAGAGAGGATGCAAGTAACCTAGATGATAGCCTAATAGATGCACAATTGTTTTCATTCAATATGGTAGACAGTCAATTTGCAAAAAATGTCCAATACTTAAGAACATGAGTGGACCATCTGATATGACAATAGCCCATAAGAAACAACTAGTGGTTAGATCATTCGATTACTAGTTGATTGCATGAAGCTTATATAAGTTAGACATCGATGGGATAATGTGATGATGTGTGATAGAACAAAAAATACCGATGATTTTAGAAGAAGTACATGATGGAATTGCAGGAGAACATTACACAGGAAAGGTGACAATGCAAAAGATCTTATGCATAGGACTGTGGTGGTCTACCCTCCATAAGGACACAAAGGAATATTTCTAGAGCTATAACATTTGTCAAAGAGTAGGAATACCATCACGAAGGGATGAGATTCCCTTGAATCTACAAGTTACCTTACAAGAATTTGACAAATGGCCAGTGGATCTTTTTGGACCAATTAACCCACCAACAAGAAGAAAAAGAGCCAGATACATAATTACTATGACAGAATACTTGACAAGATGGGAAGAAGCGGAACCAATTATAGATTACAGCGCGGAGAAAAAAACACGATTCTTGTTTGAGAACATAGTTACAAGGTTTGGGTGTCCTAAAATACTTATGAGCGACCAAGGGACTCACTTTCTAAACAAAACTATTGCAACACTAATAGAAGAGTTACAGATACAACATCGAAAGAGAACTCCATATCACCCACAAGTAAATGGAACAGTGGAAGCCTTCAAGAAGATACTGGAAAATGAACTGACCAAGGTGTACAACGTAGGGAGAGATGATTGGGATTTAAGGATCCCTACAATACTCTGGGCTTACAGAACTACAAGAAATAAGTTGGCAGGATAGACACTCTTTAAGTTAGAATTCAATCAATAAGCATTCATGCCCATGGAATTTATTGTACCGAGTCTGCGCATTGCAGTGATGACATACCTTACGGATTCTAGTACAGTAGAAGAAAGGCTATCACAACTACTAATACTAGAGGAAGATTTCTTTATTGCAAGATTCCATCAACAATTTCAAAAGGCATGAGAAAAGGCATGGCATGATAGACACATCAAGAAAAAGAAGTTCCTAACAGGAGATCTAGTACTACTTTACGACAACAAGTTATTAGAACACCCATGGAAATTCAAGACACATTGGCTAGGGCAATATGTTATCATATATGTGAATGATGTAGGTGTTGTTCAACTAGAGCAGTTGGATGGACAAGTCATGGAAGGACTAGTGAATGGGAGATGGTTGAAACTGCATAGGGTTGTTCATCCTTCCACACACTAGAGTCGTGCAACTTACAATTGTATCATAGTGTACTATAGGAAGGAAAAGATATAAAAAGAAAGGAAAAGTAGGAAAAATAGGAAAAAGTATGAAACAATTTAATGAGAGACGTCAGAAGTTATGTAAAAATATAAATTTAGATTAGTAAGTAACGAGGAAGAACATGAATATTTTGCAGATAGGAAGAAGAGTAAGTGGAAGGAAACATAGACAAAGAAACCAAGATTCCACAACAGGGAGAGATCAAGCAGAAATATGAGACTACGCAAATGACAGTGAAGAGAATTTAACACACACCATGATGAGACGTGCAATAAAGAGTTATCATGATGCAAAATTAGTGGAACCACGTAACATTAAATACAGGAGATATAGACTGATTTCCAAATTGAACGAAGAATTCGTCGAAGATACGAATTGATGGAGCTATAAAAGAAAGTAATGAATGACAACCATTAGTGGATTAGATATAAAAATTAGGTGTAAAAGGAGACTACAACTTGAAATGAAGTAGAAAAGCACGCAAAGGACCAATGACAGATTTTTATTCACCATATGGAGTTGAATATTGCATAGCCGAAGAAGAAGAAGTCACATAGATGAAGACCAGAACAAAGTTCCAGAACTAGGTAATAGTTAAAATAAGCATCCCAGATGAATATGGAACCTAAGGCAATAGAAGAATCAACCTCACTACCGAAGAAATCGTGTAGAAAACCTACAACACTGCCAGTAGTCGAAGAAACACATGAAGCTTCATTTTCAGCTGAACGATTTCCCATGGATTATATCTCCCCAATAAATCCATCAACGACACACTTCCACTTGTAGAAAGAGGCCAGGTATCCATTATTTGATCCATCGATCCCAGAAAGAATCATAATAGAAGGGGATATGTTAGGTATGATACCATATATGAAGTACACCGACCAAGATATCATTGATGAAAATAAGTTTTTGGAGCTCGTAACTAGTAAGTTCCTGATGAGATTCATCAATTCCGAGACCCACATGATTTTCATAGAACCACAGCTGCGAGCGAGGGGGTTGCAGAAATCATGTCTACTTAACTTGTTTGACATATTGTATTTTGGATGTAGCCAAGAGATCACTGCCTGCGTGAAAATGTTGTTAATTTGTGTGCACATAGGATATATGTGGTTAGAAAGGCTAGTATCCATTGATATTGATCTAATAGTGCACATTAAAGGTCTCCCGTCGAAGGGACTGGACCTTGCGTCCAAGTTTTTCGATATGAAGAAGGAGCATGGTTTGGACATCTCTAGCATAAGCGACCCAATAGTAAAGTTTGAAACACAAGACTTAGCCTATAAATTATTGAGGAAATGTATAAAATATCAGGTCCCAACAACGATTATAGAAACTGTCGAACAATGTGCAGAGGGTGTCCAGATAAACTCAAAAACATTTTTGTTGAACCAATTTTTGACTGAATGGGAGGAAGTCCAGGACAAGGGGACACAATTCCACTACTCTTGGTTATTGATCCTGATCACGCTAGAATCCAGGAGAGAGTTGGATTAAATTCAATTTTTGAACCTGGAGGAGAAGCCTTGCTTAGTCGTGCACTATCAAAACCTTTGGTACACTACACATAAGGCATGCCAGATGAACACTAATATCACATTCTATATCTACAAGGAAGTCTTAAGAGATAGCATACAAAATATCCCACGTATAATGCCTCAGGTAGTCGAGGCATACAAGGTAGTGGTGAGGTTTAAGGCAGGGTTCCACCACATGTACGTTCAGGAGAAGAAAGATACATACCAATAATGGTTGCCAACATGATACAGACTAGTAGAAGAAGAGATGGGAAACATCATGGACAATTTGGACGAAGAGTGGAAGATTACACCTATAGAGACAAAGCCATTAGCACAACCCAACCTGTAAGTATATGAAGTCGATGAGGAGGAAAAGGAAGAATAAGGGGACCAGGACAAAGGAAAGGGACCAGATAATCCATCGCCACTGTCAGCACCACGCAATAACCGTAAGACAAAAGATCCAGAGACAGGAAGATATGGATATCAATGTCCCAAGCACAAAGTCATTAAGGAATTTTTTATTGATGCACTAACAGAGGAAGACTTAGAGAATATCGGTGACCAGGTAAAATAAGTCACTTACGACGCATTTCAGCGCGCAACACAAAATCACGAAGAAATGAACAAATGCATGTAGGCACAAATGGTAGAATTGTGAAAATTGTAGAAGCTACCAATATCGCGTCAGGGTAACAAATGGGAGAGGGACCAACAACTAGCATGACCAAGACTTGAGAGGTTGGACTCGCAATCTCCTTGTCCTTGGTAGTCACAGGGGAGAGAAGGATAATCAAGCTAGCACCAGGAGCATTCGAGTTCCCCAAAACTAATTTGCAAGAGCATACCTGGAAATTAGGTCGCATAGATCTAGTGTTATCTCAATTATCAATGGATGTGTTGCAGGAGCTACAAATGGATGCAACACAAGAGATGAACGTGTTCTCCAAGAAGACATCTACTAAGCTAGTAAATCTCATAGCAGAAAATGTGGCCTTAGAGACATAATACAAAAAATTCAAACAAGAGTGCGATGAGGCTGCGCAAAAAGTATAAAGAATGTAGCATACATTTGAGCGAGTCTATCAAGAAGGAGGCCTTGGTGGAAGCTCAGGTCATTAAAATATGTGAAACCATTTAGGGCTTCCACACATGCATAGTGGATATGGAAGCATGCGTAACACTAGGTATGCCACCTGAAGAGAGGGAGACAAGGAATCAAACTGTGACCACAACAATCAACAACATAAAAAATCTAGAGGTAGAGTGCATGAAAATATATATAGAAACTATGGGTGTTTGGACACAACTGAATGAAGACAGGGTCCAAAAGGAGATAATCTAGAGGATTCAAGCTACGCAAGGAAAGGTGCAGAAATTACAAGCAACAATGGGCACATTGCCACCAAAAAAAGTCGTAACTATGATGAACGAAAACTTAAAGTTGTATTCATAAATGAATCATCTCATAGAGGAGCAGTAGGTCCACACACAACATAGTGGATCTAGAAGCATGCGTAACACTAGGTATGCCACCTGAAGAGAGGGAGACAAGGAATCAAACTGTGACCACAATAGTCGACAACATAAAAACTCTAGAGGTCAAGTGCATGGAAATATATATAGAAACTATGGGTGTTTGGACACAACTGAACGAAGACAGGGTCCAAAAGGAGATAATCTAGATGATTCAAGCTACGCAAGGAAAGGTGCAGAAATTACAAGAAACAATGGAAACATTACCACCAACAAAAGTCATAACTATGATGAACGAAAACTAAAAGTTGTATTCATAAATGAATCATCTCAGAGAGGAGCAGCAGGCCCGCACACAACATATAGAATTTTTGCAATAAGAAGCATACAAAGTGACAACGACTCAAGGACTCATCAAACGGGCAACTGAAGAAGGTGTTGAGAAGGGTTGAAGAAGGTGTTGAGAAGGTGCAGGATTGTGTGACACCCAAAACAATCGATCAAATTTTGTAGAAGGAACTAGAGGTCAATCAAAAATCTGCAACAGAAAAGGCGACCTTTGACACATTCATGACACACTGGAAACATGCCTAAGTGGCTAGGGACAAGCAATAGGTGAGTGTTGGGGGCTTGTTGGAGAGGAATGTTGGATAATTTTTGGGATCTGCACAAAAAGGAAGTCGAAGGGAAAAAGGAAATTAGAATATGGACCAAAGTGCACAATGGGAATGGATTCCAAGGAGAGTAACAAAAGGACGCATGTTGGAGCAGTGCGCAAAAGGCAGAAAATGGTTATAAACCATGGGGTTTGGGGACATTTTTTCCACCTTTTGTAACTTCCTTATCCCTATTGGTATGTATAAATATGTAAGAAAGTAAATAGTGAGGAGGTATATGTGAGTGAGAGTGTGATGGTGCATGTAAGTTGTGAATGCTTTTGGGGGTAAGGGAGTCAAGCAAAGGAATAAATTTTTAGTATGACTAAGGAGTGAACTCACACTGCAGCAAGACGACTAGGAAGGTTTGGGATGATATTATTGTTGCATATTTTGTAGTGCAGTGTGCAGTTGTAAGAAATCTATTAATGAATAATATAAGAATCCATTCATTGTGGATGTATCCCAAGTTGGGTGAACCATGTAAATCTATGTTATGGTGTGTTTGTAATTTATGTTGTTTTCTAGTTTATGTTGAATCAATGGTTCATATATGATATTGCAATGTTGCACATAGATTGTATTTTATAACACAGTAAATTTTATCTATGAGAACTGCACATGTAATTAAAGGGTCTGAATGATGCCTCACTTCCCCTCATCATTGTAGAACCTTGGTTCCTACATCTCCTCTAGATGCCTTGGGTGAGACTTCACTTTCTCTATAGGTGATGTCGAAAGGGTCGATGTCTAAGGTTTTTTTTGGTATATGAATGCTAAACTTTGTGTCTCCCCCCTGCATCCCAACACACCTCCTTCTGCATGTATGTGTAGAAAATCATTTTATCCACATCAAATCTAATTTCAACCCTTTTTTTTTTAATATGTGGCTAGAAGGTTCTTTTTCTTTCTGTACTTCTTGTGGTTCTTCGGGTTCATCTCTAGATGTGGTTTCTAACACTTTTCCTTAGTGTGTCCATCAATGTTGCAATGATTGAAATGGTTGTTAGGATATTTTCATTGATGTGTAGTGGATTTTGATTACTATCCTTTCCCCCTTTACACTTCGTCTTCCCCTCCTTGGAATCTTCCTGGTGCTCTTTCTTCTTGGAACCGCATGGATGTCCTTTCTTGTGGCCTATGTTTTCCAAATAGTGTTCTTGTACTCATGCCTCATCCATATCCTTGGATTGAAAATAAAAAATGACTATGTATACCCCCTAGATACTTCAGGAGTACTTATAGATTCTTGGGAGAGATACCCAGCATGATGTCCATCTTTCTAAACTCGGTGGTGTACTCATTTACACTCTACCCTTGTCACTACCTAAAGTAGTGCCACCATATCCATTGGTCCTCTACATACCTGATAGGGTATAAATGGGACTTGATGAGGGTTTTTAATTCCTCCCACCTAGTTACTGGAGGATCACCCTCCATCCTAAGTGTTTTTGTATTGATTTCCCACTAGGTTAAAGCACGAACCTCTAAATTCAATCTAGAAAATGAAATATTTTTCTCTTCATCTATATGGTGAATGTTAAAATAAACTTCTAGTTGTTGCACCCAATGGTTCAGTTTTAATTCATCGATCTCACCTTGGTATGGATTTATGTCTACTTTCACTTCCATCTTGAAGAGGGACTATGAAGACTTAACATCACTCAAACTCAATTGCTCTTTCTCTTGTTCTTTCTGTGAATCCTTTCATGGGTCTTCATGATCTTCCTATTTCCCCTCTGATATGATATTTGAGTTAGATCCTCCATCATCCATGAATGGTCTAAGATTGCTTGCTAGATCCACCATGAGGAGGTTCATATTGCAGTTAATATCGGAAACATGTGCTTCCAACCTCACAAATCTATATTCTTCTAGATCTCAAGGGTCGTTATGAATAGACTCATATTCCACGGCTAGGGTTTCTGCAAAATATCATGGATATTCCACGAGAGAAAACCCAACTAGAAGGTGAGGCTGCTCTGCTCTCTTTTCTCTGGTATGGAAATAATCCAAGTACAAAGGAGAAGGCACTCTTTATCGAGTTACCTGAGACTTGTGGCCTATTAGGATGCTATAAAACACTAGCCCCCTCTATTTGTCTCTCTAATTTCCCACTTCCCGTTGTTTTTCTATACCATGGAACAAAATACAATAACATAGAATGGAACCCCTTCTCCTCCTAGTGGCATAATAATTGACATAGCCTGATAATCGTCTAGGGTTAGGGTTTTGACTTCCTCAACGTTCAATTTTGATAATTTTTTGTACCTTATGTGTTCTTATTGAAATTCCTCATGTGGTTATCCCCATATGCATGAGTAACGAGGGTTGATGTGGCAACATCTCATACCATGGTGATCAACATGATAGGTTAACTTGTGGGAGGCATAACATTTGCGTACAAGCTTCAATTGATGCATGGTCTACACCATTGGAAAGGTATTGGTGTGTAGAACCATGTTAAGGAAGTGTGCATAACTTTTGGACACCAAAACCCAAAAAAAATGTCATTGAATCCTAAAAATGGCTCTGGAAGGTTCTGGACCCCAATTTTCCAAACTGGGACCTGCCACTAAAATGATCCTGCAAGTTGATTCCTCCAATTTTTCCACTCTAAAAGCATCAATATAGATGAAAAATAACATAATAATCCAATATGGATCAATTAGCTTGGTATTGATGATTTTTTTATCCTCCTTTGATTACTTTATGTTTTGATGGTGTGATGAGTTCAAAATTATGCTTACTCACAATGTTTCGCTAAGATGTGTGATTGTGTTGTTCCCATGGATTGTCTGTAGATTATAAATGAATTATTTATTATGATTTCAAATGTATTTCATGTATGAGGCATTAAAACAATACATGTCTAAGTTAGAATACACATATGGATCATGGCATATACAATCCTCTATATTACAAGTAAAGTTTCAATCTATTTTATGTTGCATGGGCATTAAAGGTATATATATAGTTATGAAATTTTTCTTGGAGTAAATTAATGCATTGTCTTGCATATTACAAAGAAGCATGTCCAGTTAATGCAATCGGTAAAGAAAATAATGACATGAAGAGAGTCATAAAGAAGAAAATTTAAAGGATAAAAGGGTGCAAGAATGGATTTATTTTGAATATCAATTATTTTCTTTGCTAAGTATGGATTTTTTTTGTGGAACAAGTCATTTAGTTTCATAACGTGAACATGAAAACAAAGGGACCTCCGATATCCTTCTGAAGAAAGAAAAGGTACATGATGTTAAAATAATTGATGCACTAGTTTTCAACATAGAAAATATATCTATTGTCACCTATACATAGGCATGAAGCCACCCCCGAGCACCTTAACCTTTGACATAATTATTCTGAAAATCCATACTAGAACCAATAGATAAACCCTAGTTGCTAACTGTAGCAACAAATCAAGACAAGTAGAGTGTTACTTCTCCAAGGGTAGCACAGAAGAGAGGGAGTCTCCATATCCACAGAACAAGTACCATACACAATTGCAGTAGTTGTAGCTGCACTACTCTCTCAAACTTGTGCCATACTTAGAAATAGTATCACCAAGAGTATTACCAAGAATATCACTTAGAGAGAGACCAAGACCAAGAGATGGCCATACACCCTTATTCCACCTTGCACCTGCAATTGTAGCTACAACTACAACTTTACACAAGACTTGCACTCTTACTGGGCATACAAATGAGCTAAAATGTCCTCTATTTCTATTAATCTATCCAGTGACTTTTCTAGCTGGGCCGACCTGACTTTCTAGTAATTATATTTTTCCCATGGAGCCGACTTGTCTTTCTGGAAGATAATATTCTAATATTATTTATTCTTCTAGGATGACCTGTCTTCTAGGGTTTTCACACATATTTTTAGGGTTTCCCTTGCTTCCAGAATATTCCATTCTAGTCAAAGTTTGCACATGGAGGTTAATACCTCCCACAGCTACCATAACATAAACATATGAAATGTTGTATAGCTATTGTAACAACACAAAATCCTAGTCATAATTCGAAAAGAATAAAAATCATGTTGCATGACACCCTTGTTCATGAATGCAATTATTATTATTCATTCCCTTGTATTTTTTCATTATATTTGCAAGAAATCACTTCTAAAGAATAAAGAAGAATGTGTGCCTATCTACAATCTCATTTGAGCATTTGTGCCTATGATTGTCAGAATAACTATTGGTTCTACCATGATTTTCGGTTGATAGTTAGCCTCTATGTGATTTCATGTTGTATATATAACTTGGGATGCAACCTCCAGGTCCTAGGAAAATTTTGATTCACTAACACTATCATTGAAGACTATCTTTTTTTGTGGACACATGCAATATGGGTAAATGTCTACAATTATCTCACTGATCGTGCCAACATCCTGACCAGGGAAAAACATTATGGAAAATCCTCACAACAAGTCATATTTCTTAATACCACCCACCTTATCAAAATATATTTCAATCCCTATTCAAAGTGACATCCAAGAACTAATGCTATCGAGACTTAAAAGTAATAACAAGACCAAGCTTATGTTTCAATAAATCAACTTTTTATTTCTTACCATCACTCCCCACAAAATAACCACTCATCAACGTTGCAAACAACCCATCAAATTGTGTCATGCCATAATCAGAAGGCATGGGTTTTGTTGGGGGGGGAGAGATGATTCCACCTGATTGATTGGAGAAACTAACCATGAAGTAGAAACTTCTTCTAGTTTGTTGTTGAATTTCCTAACCATGATCTATTGCGATTTGAGCTAGTCAATTAGTAATAGAAAGAGATGAAAAGAGAAAAACAAAGGAGTCAATTGTGTCAAAGGGAGTAAGTGTGGGATCCCATGTTGCATGAGGTGAATTTTTCTTTGTTGTTTCAATGGAACTCCCCACCTAGTTAGATTCAACATGGTCATAACATCAAGTGGCCCCAATAGCAATATCTGGAAACCCAATAGAAGGAATGTGCTTTCCTTATATAGAACCTAGAGGAGGGTGTTGAGGTCA
>JZKD02S2224755.1:122035-138861 GCA_000966675.3 Picea glauca
TTTTTAATAATGAAATCATAACTTGTTCCTGATCGTCGTCTTTTTTTTTTTTTGGCACAATGATCGTCATATCAAAGTCTAATCTAAATGTTGTGCAATATATTGGCAACACTTTTTTATTTCTTGAAGAAAACTAGTGGTGTATCCTCTATATTTGAAATTGAAGAAATATAACACACTAGATCAGGATAAGAACACACCAGATAAGACAAGAGACACAAGAAGTGGCAGAAAAGGCCTTAAGCCATATTCTCGAGATTGTATTCATTTTAATGATACAAATATATAATACAACAATGAACTCACCTCAATTTCTCTCACATCGAAACCTCATCGAGAGATAAGGTAGGATGAGACACGATAAGAATCTAGAAACACACTTAGGATAACAACTATAACCTAGTATGTGAAATATAAAAAGGTGGTATACTAGGATTTCATGATTGTGTATGAGTAAGAGGCTAACATAATTGAACACATATTGAATGCATAAATTGAAAATTTGGATTTACGTATGTTGTCAATGTCTCTTAAGCTCATGTTAGGACTTAAATGGATCGAGGTTGCATTCACAAGTTCATATTATTCTTATTTGAAAATCTATGACGAGTCCCTTCTTTTTACATCTCATACACGTTGAACCTATACCACCATTGATCACATGAACTTCAGCATAAGACTCTTCACACACATGACACATTTTGTAATACCCCTAGGATGAGCCCCAATTGTATTATGAATTCTAAACATGTTTTGTAGGCTGGTGAGCCAAGCAATTATAAGCTGGCAGGCTTATGTGTTAGTAGGTCGGAGAGCCTAGGTGTTAAAGGCTAGGAGCATGTTTTGTACATGTAAATATTCATACTATTAATATAAAAACATCGTTGCGTGTAGACCGACCACGATAAAAGATAATGGGGGACTAAGCTCCACTAGGCTAGGTAAGGGAGAGGGGAATGAGAGGTTGGAAAGAGGGGCTAAAGCCTAAGGGCTTAAGTCCAAGAGAATACTAATTTATTATTATTCCAAAAGTTGTTTAGAAGGATATGTTTTATCCTAAGTCCCTTGGGGAGGACAAGTGAATTCCAAAGGGAAAGGAACATGCTTCATGAGCGACAGGTGTCAGCTCAGACACATGCAGTCTTAAGGGGGCTCTCAGGCACTCACACTCTCACCATCTTCGCTATGCTAGACCAGTCTGCCCCATCTCTCCCCACGAGTTCACTCACACACTGAGAAAGCACACAGCCAACCAATTCTGCCATTGTTGAACTTGTGGCCATTGTGAACCTTTGTAATTCACTGAGGCATATCTTGCCTTACCCGACCTTGCTATTGTGGTTTGAAGAGGTGCTTTGTCAAGCCGTGGTTGAAGAGGCAGGTTGTCATTCCTGTGAGAAACTCTCTCTCCAAGTGAGAGAGGTTGTTGTGGATTGAAGAAGCAGTTTGTCAGGCCTATGAGCAACTCTCTCTCCGGGTGAAAGAGGTTGTTGTGGATTGAAGAAGCAGGTTTTCGAGCTTGTGAGAAACTCTCTCCAAGTGAGAGAGTGTGCTGAGGAAGTGAGTTCTCCTAGAGGGAGTCCCATAGCTGCTACAGAGCTCTGAGACTTCTAGTCTGGACTATTGCTGAAGCCCCGGAAGGGAGGTAGAGCAGTCGATGGAATGTGCGACAGTGAAGGTGTATACTTCTGGGGTGGGACAGGCATGTGGGGAATGAGAGTCTGTGAGTAGTGGTCGTAAGTGGCTCCTGGGAGATAATCCTTCCTCTTAAACTATGTGACTTTCCTATTGACCTTGCCTAACCTAGGAATCCCTTGCCCGATGGATTTTAGTCATAGCTCAGGGGTGACCCACTGCTGAGAGTGATGAGCAGTATCGTCTAAGGCTGGGAGGTTCGTGGAAGGTATGAACGCAGTTGGTGGTTCTTATCTAGCTAAAATATAAGTATCATTTATATGCTTAATTATGTATGTTGTGCATGTCTGTGATTCTTGCAATGTTATCGTGTGTTCCATTGCATGTATGAATTATTGTCAATTCCACAGGAATCTGTATGGTAGAAGTAATTCTATGTTATTTGTTTTTAAATTCATTAGAAATGCATGTTATATATGTATGTATGTTCCTTGGTGGTCTTTTCCAACGTGTTGGGTGGCTGGGAAAGTTGCAAATTGGTATTAGAGCTAGTTGGAAGAAGATAAAGTAATTTGGGTAGCATTGTCCGACAGAGGTGTAGTTGGTCGGGGACGTTACAAATTGGTATCCGAGCCAAGGTTCAAGCACTAAGCCTAGATGGTCCAGTTAAGTGTTCATTGGAACCAAGGTTTCAGGGGAAATGGTGTTCAGAGGAAAAAATTTCAAACCTCAGAGCATTCTGAGTGCCAAGAGGTTACCTTGGTTGTGTTAGGAAGCTCAGGAGGTGCATCGGTATTATAAAACCATGTGAGACGTGGTATTGGGCCACAGAGTAATGTGGGCCATTGGAATCTGTTCAAGAGAAGGAAGACAATTCTTGACAGTCATATTTGGAGAAAAGTGTAGGAGGGTTAATCTGCAAGTCCTTAAGAATTCGGGACTCCGTTGAAGTATGTGTTATAGAGCGGAAGAGGTCAAAGCCCCGAAGTCCCTGAAGTGGATATATCGTAGATCTGGGGAGAAGAGATCGACCGTTGGATTGGGCCAAAGTTGGACCAGAACCGTTGGATAAAGTCATGGGTGGAAGTTATGGTGCGGTATGAAGGGAAGAGAGATCCCAGAGCTCCAAAGTCCGAAGCTAGTCTGGACCATATGTTAAGAGGGACACGTGTCAGCAGATTGGCTTGTTCGAGATTTCGACGTTCGGGAGAATGAGTGTGTGCTGAGGAGAGAACTCTCGAAGCCTGAAGTTTCGAAGCCCCGAAGAGCCGAAGTAGTGAGTTGTGATGATGTCACCTAGAGGTGATGTCGATCTCTCCTATACATGCCACGTTCCCCCACCTGGAATGTTGTAAGTTGTATTATGTGGTCCCTAAGGTTACATAACATAGTTAAAGGTTGGCGGGCCCACACTGGCATTGATCATGATACATCAAGATCGATGGTCAGGAGGCATTGCAGGGACCCAAGTTGCACGAGAGTTAATTCCCCAAGGTGGTCCCGCAATCCAAACCACGGTTTCACCGACAGGTTATGTGTCAATGTCAGAATAATTGCGGGATGAAAGGCAGGTTACTCCAAACTGTGAATGCAAGCCCTCGCAATTTGAAAGGCATTAAGTGATGTGACTATTTGGTATCTTATTTCAAATATGAAATCCGTGGGTTCCAGTGGATGTGTGGCACCAGTTGTGAAGTTTGGACACTTGAAACTCCAGAAGAATGTTTCATAAGGGAACGAATGGAAGAACTTTCAAAAGTTTTGTAACGCCGAGGTGACGAGACGTAATGATGACACCAAAGGTGAAATGGAAGTGTTCGAAGATTAATGGTTCGGGGTGATGGGGGTGTGCAGATGTGAAATCCTCCAAAGTCCCGAAGCTCTAAACCTCTGAAGTCCAAAATAAGCGCTTATCGACCTAGCGCTTGGCCACAGGCCGTGGTTGCATGAATTGGGGGCTAAGAGAAAGGGGCTAGTGCCCAAAAATTATTGCAGAACAGAGCAAAGCTCAGGAAGAAAAGATCTGCGGAGATTCTTGATTGATCAAGAACCGTAGAATGAAATCTGAAAGTTTTCTTTGAATCAGATTGGTTTATGAATAATGTGGAATTTTTTAAGTATTGATGACCTAACAAATTTTGGTTGATTGCACATTGTGTTTGTAGAGTTAACGATTGTCAGAACCAAAACGAATTGTTCCACGGTGCACTAAAACAAAGGAACATAATGATTTCAGTTCAGAGAATGAAGCTAAAGGAATGGATGTTCATTGAGGAGTTGAAGGAATGAACTCCAATGGGCATGGAGAAGAGATAGATAAGGAGGGAAACATGATGAAAATCATTGAAAGATTCTAGAAAGATGTCTAGAATCACCGAGCAGGTAACATAAAGCTCATGAAAGCCAAGGAACAATAGGGAGAATTCAACATAAAGTTGATACAGATCCTGGAAAGGATAGAAAAGAAATTGGATAAGGAGAGTGACTATAGTAAATCTGGAAGTCATGGGTTTCCTAATGAAAAGAGGAAATCAAGGAGTGTTGGCAAACACCATCATCACTCCCAAGGGCACTCTAAGAGAAGGGCACACAGTAGTTCAAGCCCATCTCCTACTAGAAATCATAGGAGATATGGAGTGGATGAACTGAAGGGAGAAATGAACAAGATTAAACCTCCTACGTTTAACGAAGAGCACAAGAAGGAGGAATATGTTGCGACATGGTTGCTTGGCATGAGGAAATATTTCCAACTACAGAATTATTCCTTTCATGCAGAAGGAATAATTGCAATGTATCAACTGAAAGGAAAGGCATCCATCTAGTGGGATCAACTTGTGCAGGTGCAACACATTAAGGAGAAAAAATGTTACTTGGAAGGAATTCAATAAACACTTTGAAAAGAAGTACTTAACTAAGAGATACTATGACAAAAATGTGAAAGAGTTCTTTGAACTCAAGCTAGGTAGCATGACCATTGATGAATATGAGCGAAGGTTTTTGGAATTGCTAAAGTATGTACCTTTCATCAAAGATGAGACTATCAAAATCCAAAGATATTTGAGTGGACTGCCATCTTCCATCAGTGACAAGATCCAGTATGATGATCCTAAAACTATGGAATAAACTATGAGGAGAGAAAAATTCTTATATGAGCACCAAAGAGAAAAGCCCACTTTCCGGAAATCTTGGGAAGACAAGAATAAATTCAAGATGGATCAGAGGAAGAAGGGAACTAAGCCATCCTTTTTCAGAAATATCCCTCAAGGACAGTCAGGTTTTAGAGAGCCCAAAAAGACTGAAGTAGGTGGGAAAATTCCAAGACAACCACCTATGGAATGTTGGGGTTGTGAAGGAAATCATAGGTACAGAGATTTCCCCCACAGAAATGACAAAATGAGAGTTGTCCACAATGTTCAGCAAGAAGAAACAGTGGAGGACATTGGCAGTAGAATACCAAGGATCTATGTAGCCCTGGACAACAAGCAAGTTGAGTTTCAATCACACATGATTGAAGTTGAAGGTATGATCAATAACCATGCATTTACTATTTTAATTGATTCAAGGGATATTCATAGTTATATAGATCCTATTATGGTGGAAAGTTTTCAATTTCCAAGAAGCAAGCATGGAAAATCTTGGTTAGTGTAGCTGGCTACAGGAGCTACGAGAAAGGTTGTTGAGTTGGTTAAGTCTTGTCCAGTGGACATGAATGGACTGAGCATAAGGGTTGAATTGAACATCTTACCTTTAGGTTCCTATGAATGTCTAATTGGGATGGATTGGTTAGACCAGCACCATTCCATCTTAGACTGTCATAACAAGGAATTCACTTGCCTAGATGAGGAAGGAAACCCAAGGAAAGTGCAAGAAATCCCAAGGGTAGTGACTATCAGAGAAATTTCATCAATGCAGCTGAAAAAGTGCTACAGGAAGGGTTGTCAAATATTTGCAGCCCATATAAAGGAAGCACCTAAGGATAAGCTGTCAAATATTGAGAACCATGCAGTCTTGGAAGATTTTGAAGATGTATTCAAGGAAGTACCAGGACTACCCCCAAAGAGAGATATTGATTTCTCTATAAACCTGATGCCTGGAGCTGCTCCAGTGCCAAAAATGCCTTATAGAATGAGTACACTAGATATGAAGGAGTTGCAGATGCATCTTGAAGAACTTATGAAGAAGGGGTATATATGCCCAAGTGTGTCACCTTGGGGTTCCCTGGTCTTGTTCATGAAGAAGAAAGATGGGACATTGAGATTGTGCATCGATTTTAGACAGTTGAATAAAGTTACTATAAAGAACAAGTAGCCTTTGCCCAGGATCAATGCTCTCTTTGATCAGTTGAAGGATGCCAAGATATTTTAAAAAATAGATCTCATGTTAAGGTACCATCAGGTAAATAAAAAGGATGAAGACATCAGCAAGACCACCTTCAGAACAAGGTATGGTCATTATGAATTCAGAGTGGTGACATTTGGGTTATCAAATGCACGCGTTGTCTTCATGCGCCTAATGAATGGTGTATTCAAAGAATATCTAGACAAGTTTGTCATAGTCTTTTTGGATGACATCCTGGTGTATTCCAAGTCAGAGTAAGAGCATGGACATCATCTGAGGATGGTGTTGCAAGTGATAAGAGAGAACCAATTGTATGCCAAATTAAGCAAGTGCTCATTCTATCAAAAGAAGATCCATTATTTGGGACATATCATTTCAAAGGATTGGATAGTCGTGGATCCTGAGAAGATATAATCCATTAGGGAATGGTCAGCGTCGAAGAATGTGACAGAATTCAGATCCTTTATGGTTCTAGTTGGCTATTACAGAAGGTTCATTGGAAGGTTCTCAAGGATAGCTCACCCCATCACTTCCTTGCAAAGGAAGGAGAAGAAATTTCAATGGACAAATGAATGTGAGAGAAGCTTCTAGAAATTGAAGCAACTGTTAACCAGTGCTCCAATTCTAAAGATTGCAGATCTGAATGAGGATTTTGTGGTTTGCACAGATGTGTGTAAGGAAGATCCGGAAGGAGTCCTCAGCCAGAATGGGTTTGTAATATGTTATGAGTCCAGAAAATTGAAAGAGCATGAAAGGCTCTATGCCACTCATGATTTGGATTTGGAAGCCATTGTACACGCCCTGAAGAAATGGAGGCACTACCTCATGGGAAGGAGGTTTGAACTAAGGACAGACAATAACAGTCTGAAGTATTTGTTTGATCAACCAACCTTGAATGCTAGGCAAAGTAGATGGTTGGAATTCCTTTGTGAGTATGACTTTGTTATAAAGCATATCAAAGTAAAGGAGAACAAAGTGGTTGGTGCCCTTAGCAGGAGAGTGCATGAACTGAATGCTACAACCATCAACATGCATCAGACGAATCTTCAAGGCAGAATCTCTGAGGATGCAAATTCAGATTTGTAGTACATGGAATTAGTAAAAAAAAATGCAGCAAGGTAAAATGCAACAGAAGGTTGAGGATTATGAATTGGGAATGGATGGAATCCTTCAGTACAGAAACCGAGTCTATGCGCTCAATTCTACATAATTGAGGAGAGTGATTTTAAAAGAGATGCATAATGTGCCTTATGCAGGACACTCAAGATATCAGAAAACAGTTTTAGTAGTCAAGAGCCAATATTATTGGCTAGACATGAAGCAGGAGATTATTGAATACATATCTAAATGCTTAGAATGTCAGAAGGTCAAAGATGAACATAGGCACCCAACTAGGTTGCTACAACCATTGCCCATTCCTGAGTGGAAGTGGGAAGTGGTGACAATGGATTTCATCACAGGATTTCCAAGAACCGGCAAGCAACATGATTCCATCATGGTGGTGGTGGATAAGCTTACGAAAGCTTCCCATTTTATTCCATTGAAAACCACTCACAAGGAAACTAATGTTGTTGATATCTATATGAAGGAAGTAGCATGATTGCACGATATTCCCAAGACAATTGTGTCTGATAGAGACCCGAAATTTACCTCAAAGTTTTGTAAGGGGTTATTCAAAGGGTTCAGAACGAATATGAACTTTAGCACAACCTATCATCCTGAGTCTGATGGGAAAACATAAAGGGTGAACCAAGCGATAGAGGACATGCTAAGGATGTATGTGATGGAAAAACCATCTAAATGGGAAGACTACCTACACTTGGTAGAATTTGTTTACAACAATGGGTATCAAGCATCACTGAAGATGGGCCCATTTGAAGAACTTTATGGCAGAAAGTGCAACAACCCAGTAAGCTGGGACAACATAGCTGATAAAGCAATAATTGGGCCAGAGTTGCTCAAGGAAATAAAAGAGAAAATGTTGAAGATTAACCATAATTTGAAGGTTTCCCAAGACAGGAAAAAAAGTTATGCTAATAAGAACAGAACCCACAGGGAGTTTAAAGTGGGTGATCATGTTTTCTTGAAAGTGAAAACCAACAAAAATTCCCTCAAGCTGGGAAACTATTCCAAGTTGCCAGCCAGATAATGTAGGCCATTTGAAATCCTATAAAGCATTGGAATAATTGCATATATGCTTGCATTTCCTGCATCCATGACTGTACATAATATGTTTCATGTTTCATTGCTTAAGAAATATATACCTGATGTTAATCATGTTATTGATGGGAATGTGATTCAGGTGGAGAAAGAAGGCGTCTTACAAGTCCATCCAGTGCGCATATTGGACCAGAAGAGAAAACAACTCTAGAATCGATCCATAGGGATTGTAAAGGTCCATTGGAATTGGTACAGTCCTGAGGACGTGACATGGGAGCATGAGGATTCTATGCAGGCAAAATACCCGCATATTTTTGAAGATTTTGAAAATCTTGTTGATGTTGTGTAAATGAGTTGCACTGAGGACAGTGAAAAAATAAGGGGAGGGGATTGTAATACCCCTAAGACGAGCCCCATTTATATTATGAATTGTAAACATGTTTTGTAGGCTGGTGAGCTGAGTAATTATAATTTGGTAGGATTATGTATTAGTAGGTCGAAGAGCCTATGTGTTAAAGGCCAGGAGCATGTTTTGTACATGTAAATATTCATATTATTAATATAAAAACATTGTTGCATGTAGACCGACCACGATAAAATAGAATGGGGGACTAAGCTCCACTAGGCTGGTTAAGGGAGAGGGGGCTGAGAGGTTGGAAAGAGGGGCTAAATCCTAAGGGCTTAAGTCCAAGAGAATAATAATTTACTATTATTCCAAAAGTTGTTTAGAAGGATATGTTTTATCCTAAGTCCCTTGGGGAGGACAAGTGACTTCCAAAGGAAGAGGAATGTGCTTCATGAGAAATAGGTGTTGGCTCAGACACATGCAATATTAAGGGGGATATCAGGCACTCATGCTCTCACCATCTTCGCTATGCTAGACCAGTATGCCCCATCTCTCCCCACGAGTTCACTCATGCACTGAGAAAACACGCAGCCAACCAATTCCACCATTGTTGAACCCGTGGCCAGTGTGCACCTCTGTAATTCATTGATACGTCCCTTGCCTTACCCTACCTTTCTATTTTGTTTTGAAGAGGTGGTTTGTCAAACCGTGGTTGAAGAGCCAGGTTATCAGGCATGTGAGCAACTCTCTCTCCGGGTGAGAAAGGTTGTTGTGGATTGAAGAAGAAGGTTGTCAGGCATGTGAGCAACTCTCTCCAGGTGAGAGAGTGTGTTGAGGAAGTGAGTTCTCCTCGAGGGAGTCATGTAACTGCTACAAAGCTCTGAGAATTCTGGTCTGGCTTATTGTCGAAGCCCCGAAAGGGAGGTAGAGTAGCCAATGGACTGTGCGACAGTGAATGTGTATACTCTCGGGGTGGGACAGACATGTGGGGAATGAGATTATGTGAGAAGTGGGTGTAAGTGGCTCCTAGGAGAGAATCCTTCCTCCTAAACCATGTGACTTTCTTATTGACCTGGCCTAGCCTAGGGATCCCTTGCCTGATGGAATTTAGTCCCAGCTCGGGGGTGACCCACTGCTGAGAGTGATGAGAAGTAGTGTCTAAGGCTGGGAGGTTCATGGAAGGTCTGCACGCAGTTGGTGGTTCTTCTCCAGCTAAAAGATAAGTATAATTTCTATGCTTAATTATGTATGTTGTGCATGTCTTTGATTCTTGCAATGTTATCATGTGTTCTGTTGCATGTATGAATTACTGTCAATTCCACAGGAGTCTATATGGTAGGAGTAATTCTGTGTTATTTGTTTTTAAATTCATTAGAAATGCATGTTACATATGTGTGTGTGTGTGTGTGTGTGTGTGTGTGTGTGTGTGTGTGTGTGTGTTTACACATTCGAATTAGTTGATTGATCAATCTTTGGATGAAATTTTTGATGTGTAATAACTTGTTCTTCATAGTTTATTGTTGTGATTTGAAGTTCTTTGGTTGACACCATTTTTCTATCAATATGAGCAACTTGTTTAGTGTTCGCGGAAAATCTTCCACAATTCTATATCTACATTTTTTCATTGTGCCATTTTTCTTTCCACATTTTGTCCTCTTTGATCTCCCTTTTGTTCTAGATTTGTATCCAAGCACTAATTCACCCTTTTCAATGCATATTGTTTGATAGCTTGTTTTCTCTATTTTTCCATTTTTAAAGATGATTGATTCTCTATGTCTTCAAACCTTCAAACCTATTATCTCACTAACCTTCTTAGTCCTTGAATATCATTACACATTATTATGTTAACCATTTTCACACTGAACTTCTTAGCCCTTCAATAACCTTATACATGATTATGTTGAATANATATATATATATATATATATATATATATATATATATATATATATAAAGCATTGAAATCAATGTGCACTTGGTAGGTAATTAAGAACTTGATGCTTAAATTAATGCATAGTAAGAAGGATATTATACAAACATTGCTAAGAACAATGCACCAAAGGAACAAGTTTAAGAACTTGATGCTTAAATTAATGCGTTGTAAGAAGAATATACAAAACATTGTTGAATTCAATGCATGATAGGAAGGAGTTTAAGAAATTGATGGTTAAATTAAAGCATTTTAAAATATAGGAAAATACACAAAACATTATTGAAATCAATGCACCTTAGGAAAGAGTTTAAGAACTTATACTTAAATTAATGCATTCCAAGAAAGAAAACATGCAAATATTTGTCGAAAACCTATAACAATGAAAAGAACATTAAACTAAGTGCAACATAAAAAAGAAAAAAACAATGTACTTTAAGAAAGAGAACATACAAATATTTGTTGAAAACCCTATAACTACGAAGAGAACATTAAACTCAATGCAACATAAGAAAGAAGAAAACATACAAATATATGTAAAAAAAAACAATAAAGAGAATGTATTTAACCAATACACCATAAGAAGGAAAAACTACACAAGTAATCAATTTATGTGATAAGAAGGAAAGACTACACAAGTAATCAATTTATGTAATGACTTCATCACCTTATAAGAAGGAAAGACTACACAAGTAATCAATTTATGTGATGGCTTCATCACCTTAAAAGGAGTTGGAGATTTTCTAAATTTTTAATAATTAAAACTACAGGAAAACTTAATTATTTTAACATTATATTCGTTGAATGTTAATAGAAGTAGGTAGAATTTATGTGATTGCTTCATCACCTTAGAAGGAGTTGGGGATTTTCTAAATTTCTAATAATTAAAAGGGGAACTTAATTATTCTAACATGGGATTCATTGAATGTTAATAGAAGTATTGGGGATTTTCTAAATTTCTAATAATTAAAAGGGGAACTTAATTATTCTAACAGGGGATTCATTGAATGTTAATAGAGGTAGGTAGATGTTGAGTAATAATTAAAGTAAGAATAAAAGCCAAGTGGACTTGATAAGAGAGGGTGCCTTATTATGTCGTCTTACTAGGGTGATATTTTTTTGCAATAATTTCGATGCTTTAGATAATATAGAGTAGTTTTTATATCCAGTGTGGAGGTTTTATCTTGCTTCCCATTTCTTAAGACTCTATGAGTTATATGTCCTAAAAATGATTTATATTTTCCAAAACTTTTAATATTTTTTTTAAATGATCTCTATGCAAACCAACATCTAACCATATAAAAAGAGATGTATATACTTGAGATGTATATACTTCTGTGAGTTATATATCCTAAAATGATTCATATTCTCCAAAACTTTTATAATTTTTTTAAATGATATCTGGAAGCAAACCAACAGCGAACCAGAACCATATATAAGAGATGCATATACTTCTAGGTCGACTGCGACTCTCTTGATGATTTGATTGAGGGATCACGATAGGTATTTTTCTGTATACTTTTATTTGCATGCGTGGGAAAGTCTTATTATTATTTTGGACAGAATTAAGTTTATATCAATATCACATTTCACAAAAGAGAGTGATAAAAAAAAGAGGGTTCTGAAAATTTGTAATATTAATGTCGAAAATTGGCAAATCCTTTTTAATATTAATCTTCAAAATTAGCCAATCTTAATCATCTGTATTAATGATACAATTGTGCAATGAAAATATATGTGATTTTCCTTATATTATGCTTCTTGTACTAATGATATATTTGTGTAATGAAAAGTATATCTGATTGTTTCTATATTATGCTTCTTGTAGTAGTGTATAGTGTATTGGTGGTGGTTAGTATATTTTTACTCCATGTACAAAAATTATATTCTCAAATAATTAATTTTCAAATAATTAAGTGAATCTATAAATCAGAAATTTATTTATTTAACTTTTTAATGAATAAATCAGAAATTTATTTATTTAATTGTTTAATGAATAAATTAGAAATTTATTCATTTAACAAAATTTCAGATTAATTTGTTTAATCAAATATTAAAAAATATTTTATATCAAAATACATACCATTAGTTTTAGGTTAAATATTAAAAAGCATGTTTTGTGTGCAATACATTTTATTATTTTCCTTTTGCTAATTTGTTGGTTTATATATACCTATTTCCAAAGTATAAATGCATTGTTTTTTGTTTCTATGATAGTCTACACAATTATAACAAACCAGCTTATATCCATCTTAAACAGGGATTTGTTACAGGTCTTTTATCTCTATGATAGTCTATACAATTATAACAAACCAGTTTATATCCATCTTAAACCCTGATCTGTCAAGCAGAGTGAGAATGATCCAATTTCTTAAAGTGTAATTTTTTTATTATTATTTCATTGCATGTCAAGTTTTAGACAGTATCGTTTTACATATTAAGTGTAATTGTTTTTTTAATTAAGATTACTTTATTTTTATTAATGTTGTTTTTTCTTTTTAATTGAGTCCACTGTAATTTTTTTAATGTAACATTATCTAACACAACATAACAATACTGGGTTGTAAAGCACCCTACTACTCTCAGTGCAATGACTTATATTTTGATAAAAACCTAAAATTTGAATTTAAATTTTAAAATATCATAAATGATGACATTGATGATTATATTTAGGAAGAATTCATTAACACAATGCATTCCCAAATTTTGCATAATATTGTTGCCATTCCCAAATGTAAATACATTGAGAGAATGTACTATGTGTTAACCACAAAGGATACACCTAATTTTCTGGTGGTTAATTCTACTGTACAGGACTTTCATTATAATGTTAAACTATACAAACAGTGTACTACCATATATGTTTATAAACATCAATATATTGTAAAAATTCTACAGTATATAGATTCAACTCAAAATTCAATCAGAGTCTTTCTCATCCGGATATCAAATGATCATATTTGAAAACCTAATTCTACTTAACCTAGGGTAATTTACACTGGCATGTGTTGCCTCCATCCATCGCAGATCTTTGGCTGCATTTTTTAAAGTTGAAATGGCCATTCTAAATCTCCAATCTGAAATTTGTTAATATGATATTTGCTAAAACGAAATGATAGATTAAAACAATGAAAAAAAGTTTGTAAGTATGTTTTCCACAGTCAATTTATATAAATGTTAAAAGATATTTTTTATTTTAATTATTAGTTATGTTATATTTTTTTGTTTTATATTAATTAAATTTTTTTTTAGATAACATGGACCATATTAAATAATATAATTGTGACACATCTACCTACCTTGGTGGTAAAAATGTCTCTCAACACAAAATATAAAATGACAAATTTTGTCTGTTTCTTTCTTCATACGGTTCTTCCATTTAATGAAGTACTCTTCAATAGTTTTTGAGTGAAGTTTCTTCTCCGAGCTGATTGATGATTCTATTCCATTTAATTAGTAGTAGTCTAGTGATTTGTGAGCTATGACATGATATTACTTCGAAACAAGGGAAGAATACTCTCAAATCCTTTAGAATAGAAACAACTAATACCATAGCTTCAAAACTTTTGCATGGTCTCCTTTAATGTGAAACACTTTGTCATTTGCTAAAGCACATGCACATAGTATATCCTCAACATGTATTTGTACTGGCAGGTCACTTTTCCTTAATAGCCTTTATTGTTGAGTCATCCCTTCCTATTATACTTGAAGCCTTTGATTCTACCATTAGTAGCATTCAACTAAGTTTTTCACAACCAAGTTGTTGAGATGGACTATGTCCTTCAAGTACTTTATCTAAATCTTGAGGATGATCTAATATAGCTTGAGAGTTAAAGTTTAGCTTATTAACTTTAAGGATCTCATCCCTTGCAGGGAAATTGGCGCACCCATTTCTCCCTTAGTTGACACCATGACCACATGTTCAAAGTAATTTCATGTTATGAATCCTCCATATAGAATTTGGATGCAAGATCTAGTCTCATCATGAAGTTTCTCGATAAACTCTCCCATACAATCCATTATGCCACCACCCTTGCAAGTAGGAACAAGCAATCAAAAGAATTTTTTCCTAGGCCATCTAGGCCACTTAGTTTTATTAATAACATTGGTTCCATCATTTGATATGAATTCATCTTTGTCTCTTTTTTTTGAGATATTAACACACATATACATTCTATTTCTACATGTTTTCTCTTTCGTTTGTGTTTTGTGAGGTTCTTCCATGTCATTTTATTTTTTCCCTTGGCTACATTCTTGAGGTTCTACCACTTATTTTTTTCTTCTTCTTGCCTAGACTTTTTAAATTCATGGTCTTGTTCATGAGCAAAGATATTTCCTAGTTTTTTTCTATGTATTTACTTTGTCTATTGTTTATGATAGCTCAAATATGTATGTTCCCTCTTTATTACGATTTCCTCGGCCTCGTCTCTATCGTTGAAAATAGAACACTTTATAGCCATAGAAAAAGTGATTTTATCTAAATCAAGGGATGATGAATAAGGAATACCACCAGATCCCTCTCGGAGTGTGATTTCCTATTATTTTATGTATGTTGCCTTATCTTATCTTCAACATTATTCTTTGACATATTTTTTTGTAAGTAAGTGTTTTCTATTCAACTATTAACAAAATGTACATAGATGCCTATTCTCCCTAATAATCCAGATAGCATAAGGTTTTTCCAGCCACATAAAAAAAACCCATAATTGTTTGCATGTCTGTAAAGGGAAACCAAGGTCGAATCAAAATTGTAGCCAGCCATAACTATAACTAACCAAAAGTCTAAAGAGATAATAAACAGGTAAACTGGAGAGCTAGACTCTCTAAAATTTAACATATGAAACAAAAAAGACTCATATAGAGTCAAACTAAGAAAAACCAGGTCACTTTCAACCATGAAAATGAGACACCTGAGAGGCATGTGCAGAGATGTTGGCATTGAGTCCCACATCCATTGAATCCCCAACCTATTGATGGCCATCCCAAGTGACTTGGAATGAACCACCATTTTGTCTAACTAACCGAGAGACCATTGTAATGAGCATGTGGTTTTGGTCCTCCCAAGCTTCCAAGCATTTTTTAAATTGCCTATAGTCTTGGTCCTTTGGGAGCATTCCTTGAGCGACCATGGTCTTAGTATGCCAGTATAGTTCCATAGTCCTGTAGAATTTGGACTCCTTGGTTCTAGTACAACTCATGTCTAGAATTATGTTCCCCACCTAAGCATCAACCTTTGCATCTTCATGGGTGGCCCGAATTATCTTCACATCCTCCTCCAATGCAAGCATAACAACTTGAACTTCTTGAGGGATAGACACAGCATAAAACTCTACAACATCCAGCACACAAAGCCATGGAAGCATGAATGGGTAAGACAAGAAAAGGCTTTGGCATTTCTTCAACATCCTCATCCTATATTTCCCACTTAGACTTATCATTTTAAGACTTGATTTTTCCACTGATTCTACAATATGGATTGGATTTGTAATCTAAGTGGGAAATGTTATCCTTTGGTTTGATCTCTTCATTTTTACCTTCTTTGTTGGGAATGCAATCATCTTTATTTTTCAAAATGGTGATTATATTTTTTACTAGTAAGTTTCAATTCAACATGTTCTTTATCTTTATAATATTTATGTTTTTATAATGCTTTATTTATTGACTCATGGATATGATCAATGAGTTCATTCTTTAATTTGTTAAAAATGGTGGTTACGGCTCTCACAGATGTATCACGATATATACACAAAATGGTGGTGGTACCACTGACATTTGGAGTATACACTAATTTGTCTCTTGAAATTTTTATTGGGTTGGGTTAAAATAAATAAATAAATGTACCAAATATGGTAAAAAAAATTACCTAGTCAAGTGGTAAAAAAACTTTTATCATTTGGGCGAAAAAAATTACTTAGTCTAGTAAAAAAATTACTATCTCTCTTAAAAAAATCAGTACTCAATTATATAAAAAGAATAAGAATAAATAAATAAACATGTGTATATGTGTAAGATGAATAAATACATATTTAATAAGAATAAATAAATACACACATGTATGTAAGATATTGATAATCATTTTACAATGTAAGACCATATGTTTTTTAATTTTATTTCTTATTTATTATTATTACTTAGATTTAGAGTTTATGTATGTAATAAAAAAAATATAGTTATAACTCTATTAAAAGAATCCATCCATCCAAGTCCAATCTCACTAAGAATCATTGAGCAACATTATATCATGTTTGTCTATTTTATTATGCAAGAACAAAATTGTTTAATGTTCATTATGTAGTTTTATTAATTGATATTTTTAAAGTATTCATTTTTTTTAATAATTAAATTTGAATTTGAATTTAAATTAAAATTAAAATACTTCATTGACATTATTTAAGAAAAAAAATACTTCATTAAATA
>JZKD02S2224755.1:141696-157532 GCA_000966675.3 Picea glauca
GGGGGGGGGTCCAGTTGATTGGGCTTGTTAGTGGATTCTGCGAAATTTTTTCCCCCAATTGTTTGTTGAAGATAGGCTGCCAGTTTTGTAGAATTCCTCGTTCCTCTGGGCTGCATTGAAGATCTTCTTTTGTCCAAGATTTGCTTCTGATTGTTTCTTTGATGAGGGATCTGATTGTCTCCCAGGTTGTTGTTGGCTGGGAAGGTTGGGAGCGAAAAATTCTCTTATTTCTTTCCTTCCAGATTTGACAGAGGATGAATCCCGATAGGAGCTGCCAAATTAGATTCAGTATGGGGTTGTTATAATTGCTGTGATCCCAGTTTTCTATTGTGTTATTAATGCTGCTGCGGTCTTGGTTGGATCTGCGCATGGCTTGCGCTCCATGATCCCAAATCTGTTGACTGTAGTGGCACCCATTAAAGAGATGCTCTTTGGTTTCCTCCTGTTGGCAGCATAAGGCACAAATGGAGGGTCCTATAAAGCCTCTTTTCCTTAAGTTGTACCATGTTAAGGCTCTGTTATGCACCACGAGCCATAAGAAGGTGGAGACTTTGGGCCAAAGAGCCAAATTCCAGACATTACTCCATATGTGTTCTTTTCTTTGTTCTTGGTGTTGACCCTGCAGTAGATAGGCTTCCTTTATGCTGAAGATGTCGGCTGTTGAGTATCCCCACCTGAGAATATCTGGTCCCTCTCTTGTGAGAATTTTCCGGCGTTTGGCTTGATTGTGCCAGCCCTACAAGTTGAGATTGTCCGAGACCTCGAGCTCTTGATGGGAGAGTTTCCATTGTCACCATTTTGAGTGTCTCGATTGAGGTTTCCAAAGGTTTCTAACTTTTAGAGCATTGTTCCCGAGGGGGCTGTGTTGGAGTTCAGATAGTTCCTCCATGACGTCCAATGGTTTGAGTTGCTGCCATGAGTCTTGCCAAAACAAGGCGCTTGCTCCGTCTCTAATTTCCCAAAAGGCGTGCTCCTGTATCAGTTTGCGATTCTGCCAAGCTGTGTTCCAAATATGCGAGCCCTGTAGTTGATTATTGTGGTGGATTAGCTGGTCCTCCGATGTGGATGGGGCGTATTTTCGTTTCCATAGCTGTGCCCAGGCTGCTGTTGGATTTTTGAGCCACCTCCACCATATTTTAGCTCCCATTACCTGATTGAGCTTCCCTGGATCCCTGAGTCCCAATCCTCCCTGAAATTTTGTCTTGCAAAGTGTTTTCCAGCTGACTAGCGCCCATTTCTTATTGGGCTGATGACCACTCCAGAGGAAGTTTCTTTGAAGGTTTCTGATGGCTTTGATGATCTTTTTAGGTGCGGCTAAGGCTGTGAACAAGTAAGTGGGCAGTGCCTGCAGAACTGATCTGATAAGGACTAATCTTGAAGCGATATTGAGGGGTCGAAAGGTCTAGTTGCTTAGCCTGTTCGCGATAGAGAGGAGGAGGCTGTCCCAAGAGATGGATCGAATTGTTGATCCTGCAAGGGGGAATCCAAGATAATTGGATGAAAGGGAGCTCCTAGGTATCCCCAGAAGTCTGGAGATGTGGATCTAAACATAGGACGGGGTGTTAAAGAAAAAAAGTTTGGACTTGTCCAAGTTTAGCACCATGCCTGAAGCTTCAGAGAAGTATGATAAAATGGAGTTGAGTTTGATGGCTTCCCTGGCCGTGGGAGAGTTCATTAGGAGTGTGTCATATACAAATTGGCTGTGAGAGGGTGTTGGTTGGATACTGTGCAAGGGAAGGCCTTTGAGGGAGCCTTCCCGAACTGCTGCCTAGATGTAGCGTCCCAGGCCTTCTGCCATGAGTACAAACAGGAAGGGAGAGAGGGGGTCCCCCTTTCGTATTCCTCTTGACGGTGAAAATGGTCGGGAGGGAACGTCGTTGAATAGAATGGAGAAGAAAGCAGAGGAGGTGAGGTTTAAGATCCAATTTGTCCATCCCTTATCGAATCGAAAGGAGTCCAGGATAGCTCTAAGGTACTTCCAATTGGCTCGGTCGAAGGCTTTGGAGAGATCAAGTTTGATGAGCATACATGGGAATCTAGAAGTTTTGAGGGAGTGGATGATCTCATGCGCCAGGATGACATTGTCCATGATTTGTCTTCCTTCGACATATCCCGCTTGCTCCTTTGAGATGACGAAAGGAAGAATGGGTTTTAGACGGTTGGCTATGACCTTCGTGATGATTTTATAGATCACATTGCACAAGGCTATGGGTCTGAATTGTTTGGGGTTCGTGACTCTTTCTTCCTTCGGGATGAGGGTAAGAAAGGTGGCGTTTAAAGCAGGTAGTACCAGTCCTGATGTTTGTGATTCTTCTACCACCTCCCATACCTCGTGTTTAATCAGGTCCCAACAATGGTGGAAGAAGTCCGTGGTGAAGCCGTTCGGTCCGGGGGCTTTTCCTGGAGGCATGGTTTTGACTGCGTGAGTTACTTCTTCCTGGGTGATGGGCCATATCAGCGTTGCATTTTTCTCTGGAGTGACCCATGACGATATGTGCTCAGTGACCCTCTGAATGGCTTCAGTTATGTCGACATTTGGTTCCGTGAGCAGGTCCTGATAGTACCCGAGAAGCTCTTCCTCGATTTTTGCATGCTCCCTGATGATGTTACCTTGACTCTCTTCCAGGTGGGTGATCCTGTTGACATGTCTTTTGTGGATCATGGCTCGGTGAAAGAATTTTGTGTTCCTCTCCCCTTCCTTGAGCCATTGCACTCGGGATTTTTGTTTCCATAAGATTTCCTCTTGCTTCCTTCTTTCCTCAAGTTGTTCCTATAAGTGAGCCTCTTCTGCCATAAGATCTGTAGTTCTAAAGCCAGAGATGAAGGTTTTCTGGATGTCCCCCAATCGGCTTTCTAAATCCTTAATGCTTTGGAGTATATCGCCAAAACAGTTTTTATTCCATTGTTTCAGCCTTTGTTTGAAGTTTTTAAGGCGCTGTTGGAGTTTGTACATTTTGGATCCATGATCTATTTCTGCTTGTTCCCACCAAGATTTGGCAAGTAGCTGGAAGTCCGGATGCTGCAGCCAAAATTTCTCAAAGCGAAAAGGCTTGTATCTGGGTGGGTCTTCCAGATTTAGCTGCAGCGCTATAGGCCAGTGATCTGAGCCTGCTTTTGGGAGAATGAGGCTTTCCAAGCAGGTGCCTGATTCCAATAGCTCTTCCATGACTAAGAAGCGATCTAACCGACAGGAAACATGCTGATTTCCCGATCTGCGGTTAGACCAAGTGAAAGTGCCATTGCTGGTTTCTATGTCTACCAAATTTAGATTGTCTATGAGGGTTTGGAACTTACCGCTATCTTGTTCAAGCTTCTTGGTGCCCCCTGTTTTCTCCTCCAGCGTCAAGATCATGTTGAAGTCGCCTCCTATGATCCAGTTCGATGTTGCAGTCAGGGTTTTGATCAGTTCTAGCCGCTGCAAAAAAAGATCTTTGTCTTGATGGTGGTGAGGCCCGTAGACGTTGGTGATGGCTCCTTTCTGATTTGATCCAATGACCTCGAAATGGGCTGTTATTGTGCTGATCATTGTGAAGGGTTGGTTGATGGTGATGTTGTGCGGGTCCCATAGGATGGCCAGGCCTCTTGAGTCCCCTATTGAATCGATGGTTAAATAGTTGCATGCTCTCCATATACGTTGAAAGATGGCTTTGGCTTCGGCTCCTCGGCATTTGGTTTCCTGTAGCATCAGAATGTCTGGTTTTTCTGCTATGATGCAGTCTTGTAGAGTCCTTTGCTTGGATCTACCGTTCAATCCTATGATGTTCCAGGTGATGACTTTCATCTTTAAGAGGGGGGGGGCGGAGTGGAGGTATCCCTCCGAGAGCTTATGGATATGTCCCAAGTTAATCATCAAGTTGCCTGATTCCTTGATCAGTTTGTGCGCAGATTTTCGTCCTCTTCTTTTGTTCTCTCGAGGGGTTCTTTTCGAACCAGAGCTTAGATCCGTTTCTATGCCCATCCGTGCCATGGATCCAGCTGAGGAGTTTAGAAAGACTTTGTGGACTTTGCGTAATTGTTCTTCCGGGAGGGTATGTAGATATTTTTGGTTGAGCACCTCCTCCAGCTTTTCCAGGTCGATTCCTGCCAGGTCTCGGTCGTCAATCAACATTGGGGTATCACCATACCATTCTCCTCTGTCTTTTGTGTGGGTTTCCCCTGCTGCAGGATTAGGGTTGATATTGGGGCTGTTTGTTGGCTTCTATTGAGGGTCCTTGTGTGGATCTTGGATTTCCTCTTCTTTCGGCAGCTGGTCCAAAATATCGTACGAGTTTTTGGTTGCAATTGTTTGACTGGTATCTGGGATTTGCTTTCTCGGGGGGTTCCGCCTCCTTGAGGTGATAGTGGTAAAGTCGTCCTTCTATAGGGTATCACTTACCTTCGCAGCTTGTTTTATGAGAGGGTAGTCCCGAAATAGGTGGTCGTGCTCATGGCATCTCCTGCACCTAAAGGGGATGTGCTCGTAATCTAGGGTTTGTGTCCAGTCCTCATCCTGGTATTCGAGGGTCACCGATCCAGGAAGTGCTTTGGAGATGTTCATGTATATGCAGATCCTGGCATAAGATGTGTATTTTCTCTGCTTCGTGGCTTCCGAGGCTTTGACAAATTGTCTAAGGGTATTGCCTATACCCATGAGGATCTCTTCCAACCAGAACTCCTGTGGGAGGGAGTATAAACATATCCATACGAGGGCCATGGTGAAATATTCTTTGTCCGGGCTGAATATTTCCGTCCAGAAGCGTAGGAACAGCCCTGCCGAGTTGAAGAAGTATGGTTCGTTCTCAAAGATCCTGTCCTTGTCCTCAAGATTGTATAAAATGATGGTGAAGAAACCCTTGGAGCTGAGTTGCACCTCATAATCTCCTTTGGGATTCCACCAATGCTTGATCCACTTGTTAAGGTCCCTCTCTGTGGGCCAAAGGCCCATGAATTTCCCAATGAGAGCGTGTTCTTTCATAAATTGTGTGTGCTCTCCAACCCTGATGGAACTTATGAGATATCTCGGGGGTTTTTCAAGTTGTGGAATGCATTTACCTGGCTCCCAGCTCCGTGGTAGCTTGGGCTGGGATGTTCCTTCTTCTGTATCCATTTCCGTTCTCAGACCTTGATCCCTAGCTAAGAGTTGATCTCTTATCTGCGGTGGCGGTTCGAAGGTGGGTCTTCTAGCCCTGGCGCCGGCTGTGTCATTGGCCACCACATTACGATATGAGGGGGTTTTCCCCCCCTCCTCCTCGCCCATATCGGTGTATCACTGGCCACCGGGTGATCGTTGTCGTTTCTGGTTGAATGCGCCACCTGGTGATGGATTATTGCTGCAGCTGCCTATGCCGCGGAATAGCTAGGGTTTCGCATCAGAGCCTCCCCGCCTCCAATATTTCCAATTGTATTTTTTACAACCAATGACCTCTTATTCTATGCACTATGAATCGATATTATAGTATGATTATCACTTAAAGTGAACCAGGTTTTTCTTTTAATTTAACATTCCCCCATTTTCCATCACATTGGATTTAGTTCGGAGTCAAACTAGCAAATTATGAGAATTACTATCTATCCATATGAGTTAGTGCCGTTAGTCTATTTATTACGTTATTTCTATGCCTTAGTATTTCAATCCTAGTCCTTTTTAATCTCTATCTATCCATATAGTGCCACATAAGATTAAAAGATACCTATTGAATTGAGGGAAGATGAGAATTATTATGCCGAAAGGCGTATACCTATTGGAGATGGGCATAATTAATGATCTTTTAATCTTAAATTCTAATCTGATGGTTGTGCATTGAAGATGCTGGTATATTCTTAGTCGTCCTCCAAAATTAATGGATCAGATTTATTGTTGATAACTTCTTTGCATTTATAAATGCATCCGTTACCTTGTTTACTTTTTAACATTTACCTAATCATATTAAACAATTACTGTAACATCATATGATTTCCACGTTTAAATGATTAACTTTTGGAATTCTTCAGAATTTAATTATCTAGCTCAGTTAGAATTTCATTATCTGGCTAGGTTTTATTTTAAAATGAGAATCTTTCGACGTTCACCAACCGTGAGTTAGCGACTGTGCTAGTTATAGCACATATGTCAAATTGGCATACCATACTACAACAAGAAATTACCAGAATTATTATAGCACAGAAATTAGGAGAATTATTAAAGTTGTTTTCATTAATCATTATTTGTGCGCCACAATTTTGGCACAATATACCCATTTCCTTGTTAAATACCAATGAACTATTCAAAAGTTAATTGTGCATGTGTACATCATGTTTCATTATGCTTCACGTACTCGGTGCACCATCTCAGAGCTATGGCCTCCAGGAGATGTGCAAACTAAGAGTTTGTTTACGGCCTCCAACTATCATACATATACTCAATAGAAATACATAATATTTATTTAATACAACAATATATTTATTTCAGTACTCCTTCAAACTTCAAACTATGGTGAAAACAATTATGAAAATACTTAAGATAGTTATCATATCTTGAATAATAAACAGAAACACTTATTATCATCTTAATGTGATCAACTTACAGTCATGTGATAATTGCAGGATCTCCTAGTGGAAACATAGGCATGCTTGGCCTATGGTTGATGGCCCCCACCACTGCAGCTTGTCGTTTTCAATAGTCTTGAAGGTGAGCGATGTAGTTTTTCCGTTCTTTGTCTCTTTGGCTTTCAAGGAAGTGAGGCATTTTGAGGCATATGAGTCATTACATTGACTGTAGTGATCTGCAGGAGGGAATTTTTTTGATAAATTTTATAATTTTAAATTAATTATTAATTCTGACAAATAGTGAGAAAAAACGGGAACATACCAAGTTAATAAAGTCCCATAGAACCCATAGCCCAATCAAAATATCAACAATATGATATAGAAAAATATAAAAAATTATTTATGTTTTCAAAATAATTAAAATTATAAATAGTTTTTTCCAGAACATTGGGAAAAAAATTTAGAAGTTACCAAAATGCATCAAATGTTGTACTAAAATAGACCAAGTAATAGATGCTCAACTATCATTAACTATTAAGTGAAATCTATAGTCTCTAGCCTGAGACGCGGACTAATAAGGTTGTTTACCACATTATAATTCACAACATGCCTGTAATATAGACAAACGCTTTATGAGCACAATGTCATGTAAAATAGATACTTAGAATTAACAAGTGTTGCATGGAAGCGTAGTCCCTGCCACGTTGGAATGAGAATAAATGCGACCGAGTAAAGACACATGGGAAACAAGTTGAAGTATATGCAGTATCCATGCAGAATTTAAGATTCACGAATAAGTTTTCTTTGAAATTTATCAAAAATTAATACAATGTTACATCAACAAAGGTTCCTAGTATCTAAATTTGATAGTATAGGAAAGCTACACGATCCTCTAAACACAAGCAAAGAATCCTTCTATAACCTCACCATTGAAATGAAATTTGCAAGAGGAAGAAGTCGATGGGTTGAGGTTTCCATACTTTTGTTTATGTTCGAAACATTCAAACACAATAGAATACTAATAATGCCTTGACTAGAATAGTAATAATGTCTGTTACATCAACAAAGGTTCCTAGACAAAAAAAAAAATTAGCATACAATAGGACACAAAAAATCTAGCATTCTCGAATTAGTTTTCTTTGAAAGAAAAGTTCAAACACTCGTCGAAATAAAAATATTTTGTGACATAATGCTTGTTACATAGAATAGGATACTTTTCTTTTAAACAAAGGTTCCTAGACACACAAAAAATTGAAATTGATCAAAAATTAATAATGTATGTTACATCAAATAGTAATAATGTCTTGCAACAAAGGCATTCCTGAATTAGTTTTCTTTTAAATTTATCAAAAATTAATAATGTCTGTTACATACTTCTGGAAATTTAAATGTGTTTGTCATATAGACTGGGATTGGGGCTCCCACGGACCATAAAAAGAAATAAGTACAAGAATTAGGAATGTCGAAAGAAGAAGTGTGTGACGGTGGAGAAGAAGACCTGAAAAGAATAAATTGGAAGTTATGAGTGTTTGGTTACAGTTTTTTATTTAAAGAGGTATAATAACTGGATTGATAAAGAAAACAAGATGATAGTATAGACTTACTATGAAGCCGATGTGTTTTTTTTGTTGTCGTCGATGGTCAGTGGAATCGTGTCAACCAGTTGTTGCCCTTCCTGGATGAGGTTGTCCATTCTTCATTGGAACCATTCTTCAATGTAGCTTCTCATGGGGGGCATGTTGATTTCATCCCAGATTTCTATGTCATAAAGGTCGTTTTCTAATTTCCTTAGATCCATTGAAATACTATGCAGAATCTGTTCAATTTCTTCATTGTGTGTTGAATAGTCCAGTACCCAGCGCTCGAGATCATCTACACGATGTTCAAATATGCTGTAAAACTTTTCGAAATACAACCCCTTTAAAATATCAAGTTGTTCATCGAAAGATTCTTTGGTCATTGACAAGGATTTGAGAATTAAATTTGAGTCTTGAACCTCTTTGGTACTTCCGACTAAGTCTATTTGGATCAGGTTTGTGAATAATTCTTCCTTTTGTAATATGGTTTGTTTCCATGATTCGACAATGAGCTCCAGGTTCTTAACTTTCTTTTTCCATCATGCTTTTACTTTTTTGATCCACTTTGGGGAGGGGAGATTGTCTTGTCTTCTTTTCAGTTCCGAGGTGTTGATGGCATGGTTGGAAAAAGGGGTCAGCACCTATTCAGATAAACGTTGATCATTTTTTAAATTCGCCTGCAAATGTTCAAGCAAATTATTTGCCATGTTTCAGAAGGAAACTATATTTTGTGATGTTTCCTAGGATTTAGTAACTAACTGCATTATTTTCTTGATGTTATTCTCTACAAGGGCTCTAGACGATGCAAGGAGGGTAGAGGATACTTTCATCTTGGCTACAGTGGTAGTAGGCACGTTTTTTTCTAAAGGACTGGCAAATTTTGGGGTAGCAATGAAAGCCTCCTCAAATTCGTTGAGGCGGTATTTCAGTATGGCATTTTTTGCTTCAATTCCTCCAATAGAATCATCAAGAGCATCACCGGTTACGCGGTGAAATAGGGAGATTTGGGATGGCTGCATTTTCCTAAAGTTAATCTATGTGCAAGATTTATCTTTCCTATTTGTTACATCTCTCTTTTCAATGACCATATTTTTAGATTGGTTGTCAAAAACTGTGCTTTGGAATACGAAGGATTCATCTTCATCAAAAATGTCGATCTTAGTTATTTCCACTGTGGACAAACCAACTTTGTGCATGTGCTCAGTTTCAATTTCAAGTTGCAACTATTCACTTTCAATTTCGAGTTCGTTCACCTACCCTGCATTGTTTTTTCTCTTCTTCGTCAGTGGAATTTTGTGAGAATTATCAATTTTTATGAGAGGAGGGTTCTTATCTCCTCCTCCATTTGAATATTTTTGGGTTGCTTTCTTGCTGAGGTGGGCCGTTGAACCGATGCTCCATGATGTCATGCTCTTGGGATTGTTGGCAGGGGATTGGGCACTCTTCTCACCGAATACTTTTCCCTGTTGTCTGTACAATTCAGTCAAGTTTTGAAATGTCTCTATGTCACAATCACCAGAAGAAGGATTGTTGTCGTCACTGTCCCTGTCTTCGGTTAGGTGTCTATAGATAAAATAGCTTCTAAAGCCAACTGCTAGTAAATGTTCTCAAAAAATCCCATTAGGGTCGAACCCTTTTAGCCTTTCAACATACGTTAGGTTCAATTTCTTGAAATGGCCGACAAATTCGTCAATCTTGTTGACGTTTTTGCACACGAAATCCCCGACTTTCCAGGACAGAGGAATGAACTGTTTTTTTTTTCTTGTCATGGAAAAAATGCAAACAATGGTTGTATTGCCTTGCTATTTCTGCAACAAACATCTTGTCCATGATGTGGCATGGAAGGAAAGAAGGATTTCCCTTGGAGTCAATGACCATTAGTACACTGTGATTTTCCTTTTGTTCAAGTGTGCCCTTCCTGTTCAAAAACTTGGTTGCTTGGCCAGAAATCCACAGAGCATCCTTCCCTAACAATAAATATTTGAAAACTAAGACAAAGTCATTAAAAACTTCATAAAAACAATGGGAGGCCTTGTGCCTCCACAGGGCCTGGTACTAGAATGTTACTGGGTTGAATCCACAGTCTATTTTCTTGGAAAGAGATAGTTTTGGAAACAGACAGCAATGCACTATTGTGAAAATCAAGTAGGATGACATATAAAATTTATTCAATTCTTTGAATCGTGAAAACTGGGAACAAATCTCAATGGAAATTAGCTTCCCCCAATCAAAAATGAATTGTTCCTTGACTGTGAAGTACAAAATATAAGTAATTGTATGGGAAATTCTTATCGTTGATCCCTGTCCCGTTATTCTTGTAAACAACCAAGCAATTTCCCGGAATGGATTTCTAAAGGAAATTACCTACAACTTTGTGATATCTTCAGGAACTATTGTCGGGTCTTCGAGGAACTCGGATAAGATGTCCAACACGTTATCATGTTTTTCTAGGAATTGCTTGCAGCCTTGTCCTTTGAAGGTCAATGTTGGCTCTGACAATTTTAACATCTTGCAGAATACCTGAGGTGACAAAGAAACATGAGAATGGTCGTGCAGTGGAATAATTATTTGGCTTGGAATATATTTTTCGGTGCACCAAGAGACCACCTCCTTACAGTCAAAAACCTCAAGGACGTAGCCTGCACGAGCAATTTCAGAGGTCCAGATCACTTTGTTCTGGGCGGAATGGGATGAATAGTAAAAGTATGCCCTGGACCACTGGAAGTTTTGGTCCTGATGTTTGAATATATTTACTATATCTCCACAAAATTGTTGTCAACCTACTGCCATAATTTTACAAGAATGTTTGTTTTCTCCAGACGATGAATGAAATGAAAAGTTGGAAGGGATAATATAACGTTGTGCAAATCTTGGTCCAATGTGTCTGAATGGGAGATATCCTCGAGACTTTCACTCATTAATGACAATTTCGACGGTTGTTGCATGATGCATTGTTAACATTAAACACTAGTAATTTCATATATAGAAATGCGAACATGGAGGATACAACAATGAGAGATTAAGCATTGTAGATTTCTTGAATGGGCCAACGTGATGACCCATGTTTGAGATGAACAATCGGAAGGGACAACATAACTCTTCGCAGATCTTGGTTTAATGTGTAATAATGGGATATCTCCTCGAGCGTTTCACTCATTAATGACAATGTTGACGGTTCCTGCATGGTTAGATGTTAGCATGAAGGGTTTCTAATTGCATACTAAGAAATAAGTACGGAGGTCGCGGGGACGAGACAAATCAACTTCAAAATAGGGTTACAAGGTACAATTGTTCGAGGTGAGGACGCAAGGGTCAAATTCTATGTCTCAAAAAATTTTGAGTGCAATACGCGTAAGACCGAAGAGGATATGATAGGACATTCCATAGGGAAATTTGTATATTACTAGTAAGAGCATAACTAATGTATATTAGGAAGGACGGGAAGTTCGTGGGGATGGAAGCCAGCGATAGATATTTTGAAACATTTGTGATCCGTGGTAGAGTGAATCTTGCGAGTTTGAGGAGTCTGCAGTGGAATTGTAGATAACAAAAGTTTTGAGTGCATGATGTATATCACAGAACAAGAAGCAGTAGAGTTCGAAAGCGCCAACCGGCAACCGCAGCCATAAAATTGGCTAAATATGGAAAGGAACAGCGGTCGGTCGGATTCCTCATGTGAGGATATAGATGGGGATGAAGATATGTTAGCCCGCCAACGCTAGAAACCATGATCATAGAAAGGAGACCAAGTATATAACCAGAAAGCGATAATACATGGGAAGAAGAAAATGGAAAAAGGGCTAAGGAGCCCACGGTGGAATTGTAAATCACAGAAATTTTGAGTGCAAGATGTATATCACGGAACAAGAAGCAATAGAGTTCGAATGCGCCAACCCGAAACAGTGACTAAGAATTGGATATTTCGTGAACCTGTCAACACGAGGATCCAAAATAGGCTGACAAGGTCTCCCCAGAAGACGTGAGGCCCCGACGGTCAAATTGTATCGCTCGAAACATTTGAATGCATAATATGTAACATGGAAGAGGGGACGATGTTAGAACCCAGTAGTCAATTTGTATATTGTGGAGGGTTGGATGCCAACTGTTTCGTACCAGTGTGTGCATTTGTCACTAGTAAGAGAATAACTAATGTATATTAGGAAGGACAAGAAGTTAGTGGAGATGGAAGGTAGCGACAGATACTTTGAAACATTTGTGAACCGTGGTAGAGTGAAGCTTGTGAGTTCGAGCAGTCCGCGGTGGAATTGTAGATCACAGAAGTTTTGAGTGCAATATGTATATCACGGAACACGAAGCAATAGAGTTTGCAAGTGCCAACCCGGCAACCGTGGCCATAAAATTGGCTAAGTATGGAAAGCAACAACGGTCGGTTGGATTCCTCATGTGAGAATATAGATGGACATAAAGATATGTCAGCCCGCCAACGCTAGAACCCACGATCATAGAAAGGTGACTAAATATATAACCAAAAAGAGATAATACATGGGAAGAAGAAAAGGGAAAAAGGGCTAAGGAGTTCGCGGTGGAATTGTAGATCACGAAAATTTTGGGTACAATATTTATATCATGGAACAAGAAGCAACAAAGTTCAAAAGTGCCAACCCGAAACAATGTCTAAGAATTGGAGATTTCGTGAACACGTCAACACGAAGATCCAAAATAGGGCGACAAGGTCTCCCTAGAATAAGTGAGGCCCTGACGGTCAAATTGTATCACTCAGAACATTTGAATGCATAATCGCTAACACGAAAGAGGGGACTTTGTCGAAACCCGACAGCCAATTTGTATATTGCGGAGGGTCAAATGCCAACTATTTTGTACCAGTGTGTTCAGTTATCACTATTAAGACAATATGTATATTAGGAAGGACAGGAAGTTAGTGGGGATGGAAGGCAGCGAAAGATACTTTGAAACATTTGTGAATCATGGTAGAGTGAAGCTTGCGAGTTCGAGGAGTCTGCAGTGAAATTGTAGATGATGAAAGTTTTCAGTGCAATATGTATATCACGGAACAAGAAGCAACAAAGTTTGAAAGCGCCAACCCGGTAACCGCGGCCATAAAATTGGCTAAGTATGGAAAGGAACAGTGGTTGGTCGGATTCGTCATGTGAGGATATAGATGGCGATGAAGATATGTCATCCCGCCAATGCTGGAACCTGCGATCATAGAAAGGAGACTAAGCTTATAACCAAAAAGTGATAATACACGGGAAGAAGAAAAGGGAAAAAGGGCTGAGTGCATGGTGGAATTGTAGATCAAGGAAATTTTAAGTGCAAGATGTATATCACAGAACAATAACCAACAAAGTTCGAAAGCACCAACCCGAAACAATGACCAAGAATTGGACATTTCGTGAACTCGTCAACACGAGGATCTAAAACATGCTGACAAGGTCTCTCCAGAAAACGTGAGGCATCGATGTTCAAATTGTATCGCTCGGAACATTTGAATGAATAATGTGTAATACGGAAGAGGGGACGATGTCAGAATCTGGTAGTCAATTTGTATATTGCAGAGAGTCTGATGCCAACTATTTCATACCGGTGTGTCCAGTTGTCACTAGTAAGAGAATAACTAATGTATATTAGGAAGGACAAGAAGTTAGTGGGGATGGAAGGTAGCGACACATACTTTGAATCATTTGTGAGTCATGGTAGAGTGAAGCTTGCGAGTTCGAGGAGTCCACAGTGGAATTGTATATCACAGAAGTTTTGAGTGCACGATTTATATCATGGAACAAGAAGCAGCAGAGTTCGAAAGCGCCAACCAGGCAAACGCGACCATAAAATTGGCTAAGTATGGAAAGGAACAACGGTCCGTCAGATTCGTCATGTGAGGATATAGTCGAATATGGAGATATGTCAATCCGCCAATGTTGGAAGATGTGATCATAGAAAGGCCACTAAGTAAATAACCAAAAAGTGAGGAATTGTAGATCATGGAAATTTTGAGTGCAAGGTGTATATCACGGAACAAGAAGCAACAGAGTTCAAAAGTGCCAACCCGGAAACCACGAGCATAAAATTGGCTAAGTATGGAAAGGAATAGCAGTCTGTCAGATTTGTCATGTGAGGATATATATGGAGATGAAGATATGTCAACCCACCAACGCTGGAACCCGCGATCATAGAAAGGCGACTAAGCATATAACTAGAAAGTGATAATACATGGGAAGAAGAAAAGGGAAAAAGGGTTGAGTGTGCACTGGAATTTATAGATCACGAAAAATTTTAGTGCAAGATGTATATCATGGAATAAGAACCAACAGAGTTCGAAAGTGCCAACCCGAAACAATGACCAAGAATTGGACATTTCGTGAACCCGTCAATGTGAGGATCCAAAACAAGATGACAAGGTATTTCCAGAAGACGTGAGGTGCCAACGTTCAAATTGTATCGCTCAAAACATTTGAATTCATAATGTGTAACATGGAAGAGGGGATGATGTCGGAATCCAGTAGTCAATTTGTATATTGTGGAGGGTTTGATGCCAGCTGTTTTGTACCAGTGTGTCCATTTTTCACTAGTAAGAGCATAACTAATGTATATTAGGAAGGATAGGAAGTTAGTGGGGATGGAAGGCAGCGACACATACTTTGAATCATTTGTGAGTCATGGTAGAGTGAATCTTGTGAGTTAGAGGAGTCCGCAATGGAATTGTAGATCACAGAATTTTTTAGTGCACGATGTATATTACGAAACAAGAAGCAGCAAAGTTCGAAAGCGCCAACCCGACAAACGCGGCCATAAAATTGGATAAGTATGGAAAGGAACAATGGTCGGTCAAATTTGTCATGTGATGATATAGATGGAGATGGAGATATTTCAGCCCACCAATGCTGGAAGCTGCAATCATAGAAAGGCCACTAAGTAAATAACCAGAAAGCGAGGAATTGTAGATCACGAAAATTTTGAGTGCAAGGTGTATATCAAGGAATAAGAAGTAGCAGAGTTCGAAAGCGCCAACCGAGCAACCGCAGGCATAAAATTGGTTAAGTATGGAAAGGAACAACGGTCGGTCAGATTTTTCATGTGAGGATATAGATGGAGATGAAGATATGTCATCCCGCCAATGTTGGAAGATGTGATTATATAAAGGAGACTAAGTATATAACTAGAAAGCGATAATACATGGGAGAGACAAGGGAAAAAGGGATAAGTATATCACAGAAGAACATATACTATTTGTTTATTAATGCAAATCCTTTCGAACCCCTGGTGAGTTCTCACTAGTAAAGGAATAAATTGCATATCACAGAATTTATTTGGATGCAAGATGTATATGTCGAAACAGGAGACATTAGTGTTGGATACCACGAACAGGGGACATAAATGATGGATACCGTAAATCACGAAACAAGAAGCAACAGAGTTCGAAAGCGCCAACCCGACAACTGTTGGCATAAAAGTGGATAAGTATGGAAAGGAACAACGGTCGGTCGGATTTCGCATGTGAGGATAGAGATGGGAAGATATGGCAGCCCGCCAACACTGGAACCCACGATTATAGAAAGGAAACTAAGTATATAACAAGAAAGCGATAATACACGAGAAGAAGACAAGGGAAAAAGGGCTACGTATCTTGTAGAAGAACATCTATTGTTCGCTTATTAATCCAAATCCTTTCAAACCCCTGGTGAGTTCTCACTAGTAAAGGAATAAATTGCATATCACGGAAGTTATTTGGGTGCAAGATGTATATGACAGAACATGGGACATAGGTGTTGGATACAG
>JZKD02S2224755.1:157732-178486 GCA_000966675.3 Picea glauca
TATACATTCCTGTGGACAAAATGTATATTGCAGAACTCTGGGCGTTGTTTGAAGGTCGCTGAAGATTCAAAACATAATTTTGAGGTCATCAATCCAAGAACCCGCAATTGAAAAAGTGTGCAAGTATGGAACACAGAAATGTTGGTCGGGATTTGTTTTCGCTAATATATTGAAATTTGTAATAGATTTTCCATTACCTCACAAGATTTTGCATGTTTCTGGACAAGTTCTATAGGGATGGGTTGTTGTCAAGACTTTTTCTTATTAATGAAGATTTTTACGGTTGTTGCGTGATGATGTTTTAGTATTAAAATTTTGGTGTTTCATATCTGGAAATAAGTACGAGGATGGGAAGAACAGGAAAAAAGTGACTAGGAGTTGGATTTTTCGTGAACCCGCCAATGAAAGGATCCAAAATAGGGTGACAAGGTTTCCACAGAAGATGCGAGGCCACTACAGCCAAATTGTATAGCTCGGAACATTTGAATGCATAATGTGTAACATGGAGGAGGGGACGATGTCAGAGTCTGGTAGTCAATTTGTATATGGCAAAGGAGCGGGTGTCAATTCTTTCGTACCATCCTGTCCAGTTGTCACTAGTAAGAGCATAGTTAATCTATATTAGGAAGGATGTGAAGTTGGTGGGGATGGAAGGCAGTGACAGATACTTTGAATGAAGTTAATGTATATGAGGAACCCGCGGTGGAATTGTAGATCATGGATGTTTTGAGTGAAAGATTTATATCACAGAACAATAAATAGTTGAGTTCGTAAGTGCCAACCTGACAACCACGACCATAAAATTGGCTAAGTATGGAAAGGAACAAAGGTCGATCAGATTCGTCATGTGAGGATATAGATGGAGATGAAGATGCCAGCCCGCCAATCCTAGAACTGGATATCATAGAAAGGCGACTAAGTATATATTCAGAAAGCGATAACGAATGGGAAGAATAAAAGGTGATTTTGTATGCGCCAACCTGGCAACCGCGGCCATAAAATTGACTAAGTATGGAAAGGAACAGTGGTCTTTCGGATTCGTCATGTGAGGATATAGATGGAGATGAAGATATGTTAGCCTGTCAACCCTACAACCCGCGATCATAAAAATATGACTAAGTATATAACCATGAAGCGGTAATGGACGAAAAGGGGAAAAAGGCTAAGTATCTGATAGAAGAGAATCCATTTTTTTGTTTATTAATGCCAATGTTTTTGAAACCCTGTTGGGTTCTCACTAGTAAAAGCATAAACTGCAGCTCACGAAATTTCTTTGTCTGTAAGATGTATATGAAGAAACAGGGGACATAGGTGTTGGAGACCGTGAACCGAGGACCTGGTGACCAGATAATTGGCTAAGTATTGGCCAAGAGAAAGTTTTTATATTTATTTTAATAGTATTCATACTAATATATATTAATGGATTTTTTCTATTTCAAATGCAAATCATATCCCAATTTGCAGGATGTTGTTCGGTTTGCAAATTTCATTGAAACCACTGCAAGATGTATATAACGCAACAAGAAGCAGCAGAGTTTGAAAGCGGCAACCCAACAACCACGGCCATAAAATTGGCTAAGTATGGAAAGGAACAACAGTCGGTCGGATTCATCATGTGAGGATATAGATGGAGATGAATATATGTCATCCCACCAACTTTGGAACTCGCGATCATAGAAATGTGACTAAGTATATAACCAGAAAGAGATAATAGACGGGAAGAAGAAAAGGGGAAAAGGGCTAAGTATCTCATAGAATAAAATCTATTATTCCTTTGTTAATGTCAAGCTTTTCGAACCCCTGGTGAGTTATCACTGGTTAAAGAATGAATTGCAAATCACGAAAGTTCTTTAGCTGCAAGATGTATATGACGGAGTAGGGGACATAGTTGTTGAATACCGCAAACCCAATACCCAGTGGCAAATAATTGTCTAAGTTTTGGCTAAGAGGAAGTTTTTATATTTATTCCAATTGTAATCATATTAGTATATATGCATGGATGTTATCAAATAGAAGAAGTTGCAATATATGCAAGATATTGAAAAGGAACATGGTGTCAACACTTGAGTTTCCTTCTTGTAAGTCATTAATTCATTCTATTTATAGGACCCGAAGAATGAAAGCAGGACGGGTCCTCCAATTTATTTCTTTAAGTATAGAGTTGGTGCCACATAATGATGGTCTATGACAAATTATTCTTCTATGTAAAATGTAAGCAACGAACAGAGTAGCCTTTATTTAAATTGAAGTGTTGAGCAGTAAAAAGAAAATCTCGTCGTCCATGTTTAACGACACAGAAGAAAAAAGGTACAAAATAAAATGAAAAGCAATACCAGAGATTGGAAAACACCATAAAAAAAAATTGCAAATACTCTATATTAAAATAATATAGGTTACAAAATACAGGTGAGATTTTTTTCCACAATGATTGTGATTTGACCTATCGCCGACCAATAAAAAATATGTACAATGATGAATCTTGTTGATAGTCTTCTTGACGATCAAATCCTGTATTCGTAAAAAACAACGAGTTTAATATCAATTTCGGGTTTTGGACTTAATTGGTGTTGCCAACTAGATCTATCCCAGTTTTTTGAATAGCTTGTCTCTTCTAGATATGGCCTGCTTGCATTGGTTGGTTATTCAACATTCCATTCTTTGTTAAGTATTAATTTCCCTCTGTCGTCTAAAACTTGGGGTTTAAGATGCTTTCCTTGTAATGTTCCTGACCATTAACATCTAAGACAACTTAGAAATGTGATTCAGTCCCAATTCAAAGTTGAGGGAGTCGTTTTTTTGTGACATCAATTATGGGATAGAAAAAAAATTTGAGTATGTTGTGACTGTTATTCTCCCTTTATTTGATCATTTGTTTGGTTGAAAATCTTTCCTGAAGATTTGTATGTTGAAATTCTTTGTTTTATTACAGTAAATTGGACAGAACATCCAAACCATCTACAAAACGTTCTTTTTTTGAAGTACATAACTTCTTATGGCAGCACATGTATGGTAAGTGTATCAAATGCTGCAGATTGCATCGGAATATATCTTTGGTCATAGTGGTGGCAGACATGGCGGCCCACAGAAAGGTATGGAATGTTCGGAGGTGACACCAAATTTGTGGAGTCTGTAACTACATCCATAGGGCAGCAAACAAACTTTGACAAAGAACATGGCTTTCTGTCAAGTTTGTTACCACACCTAGAAGTAGCTCATCAAACTTTGAAATAGAAACTTTTGTGGTTATAATATGTCGTTTTATCCACCCATACAGTTTTTGCTACCCGCTTCTGGGTACATTCGTGAATGGAGTAATATTTTGCATCATTTACGAACATCACAGACCATTTTGCAAGCCACGGTAAGTGTGACGCCCCTGACAAAGAAAAATTCTTGTGTGCACTGCAGAATTTGATACATTTGCCAAATCTGTGTTGTTGGAAGAAACTATATACTTCAACGAATAAGTATTTTGCATGTGACCTAAAAATCCATTCCAAATCCCAGCAAGAAAACAAACAAGATCAACAAACAAATCTCCAGGCATACTTTTCAACCAACCAAAGCATCAAATACAGAGAGAACACCAACCAGAAGATACTTGTTCTTTTTTTTTTCTGCTGTCTGATTTTCTGTTGGATTACAGAGTTTTTTTTTGGCTCAAAGCTCACTCTTCTTTCATTTGGGCCTCAATCGCATCTATAAGGTGTCTTACATGTCCATTCCCAGGAACATTAGAATGAAGGCACCCTAAATCCCAACACTTTGATGATAGAGATAAATGGCAATAAGTATTTAAAAGCAACGCTGGAGGATGACAATATGATCTTACGTAGATTTTGGGTTAATTTGGTTTAATGACATATGCTCTCAATATTTTCTCTTATTAATGCCAATCTTTTCGAATATGTACGTTGAATAGTGACTAATAGCACGTATTAACATTCCCATATCTGAGCAGATTCTCAAATCTGACATCTAACATATGCACAATATTAAAGAGGGACATGACGTCAAGGCCTCTGTGGGTGACACGTTCATGGATGGAAGCGAGGTAGTACAGTATTGCACTGTTACTATGATGAAGCCTTTAAAAAACTAAAAGAACCAACATTTTAGTTTTTTTTTGCAAATTCAAAATGCAGGCAAAAGAAATTACCAGATCCCATAATATTCGCATGTCTATTCATTTTAATGAGAGATGTCCTCGAGCTTTCCTCTTATTAAAGCCAATATTTTCAAACCTGTCTAGTCGGTTGTGAATTTTGAAAGCATAATTAATGTCTATTGGGAAGGGCAGAAGGTAGTGGGGATGGAGGGGAGTGACAAATGCTTTTAAACTTTTCTGAACTCGGAAAGGCATCAACCCGCCAAACTTTGAAAATTTGACTAAGTATGGAAAGGTAGGTCGGATAGAAAAACTCATCGTAGGCAGAGGCACGGTTGTGAGTTTAAGGAGTGTGCGGTCGAATCGTAGAGCACAGAAGTTCTGGGTGCAAGTTGTATACACCGAACATGAGCTACCATAGTTCGATAGCACCTATCTATGAAGCCGCATTCATAAAATTGGCTAAGTATGCAACCAAACGACGGTCGATCAAAATCGTGAATGTGATATAGATGGAGATAATTATTTTTTATCTCACCACACTGGGAACCCGCGAGCACAGAAACGTGAGAAAGTATAGAACCAGAAACGCATAATAGAGCGGAAGAACAAAAGGTAAAAACGAGAAAGTTTACAAGAGGAAAAAAAAGGGAGAGAACAACTATATCACCCAGACAACAAAACTTACTCTCATAACTATGAAACCATACTAAGACATAAACCATGGAAAAAGCATCACTAGCTATGAAATATAGTTGGAGGCCGACAAAATCTGGTTGAAGGTGTAAGAGATGCAATTTACATTGACTGCAAAATTTTGTATGTTATTTTATCTTAATAGAATTTTATGGGGAGTCGAATGTAAAAGAATGTAACAACAGATCCAACTGCAAATGCAACACCCCAACATTGAAAACCTTAGGCAAACAAGAGAAATCAGCAAATAACAACCCAATTAAGAAGCACCAAAAGGCCCAACTGCAGCCACAGGACCCGATCGCCCAGACATCAAAACTTACTCTCATAACTATGAAACCATGGAAAAAGCATTGCCAGCTATGAAATATAGTTGGAGGTCGACAAACTCTGGTTGAAGGCGTAAGAGATGCAATTTACATCGACTGCAAAATTTTGTATGTTATTTTATGTTAATAGCATTTTATGGGGAGTCAACTACAAAACAATGTAACAACATATCCAACTATGGATGCAGCACCCCAACATTGCAAACCTTAGGCAAACAAGAACAAGCACCAAATAACAACCCAGTTAAGAAGCACCAAAAGGACCAACTGCAGCCGCAGGACCCGAACCCTGCAAAGTCGAATCAAACAACAATAAACAACATCCGGTGAACAAAGAAGCAAGCAGCAAACAGTCCACCGGGAATGTCGCAGTTCCAATCACGGTTGCAAAACCCCAAACATGCAAACTGCAACAAGACGAACAGGCAAACAAGAACAACAACAACAGACAAATAAGAAATCAATGGAGAAGCAAGAAGCAAGCATGAACTAGTGAACCAACAATGTCGCTGAAGCACAATATTGCCCAAATTGAGTGCAGAGAACATTGCAAATAAAATAAAATAAATGGAAGAAAATGTATTGTAACAAGCCTGCTAAGTAAACATTCAACGTTTCCAAGCCTGTTAGGTAAACATTTAAGTCTATCAGAAATTCTTTGTAAACATTTAAGAAAAAATGCAATGTGGCAGGTCTCTGACATACCCAAAAAAATTATTATAATTTATGTAACAATAGTTCGAACAATAGAGAATGTATTCAAAGGACAAACTTTGGATATGCTATCATATCAAACATTGGGATAAATTTAGCTAGCAGAAAATGCTAAGACAAACATTCGAACTAATGCTAGCATTAATCCACCTTCAAGCAATGCATAAGAAAAATATATGATTCAAAAAGATTGTAGATGATGAAAAAGTTTGGATATGCTAACATATAAAACATTGGGAATAGTGAAGTCGGCAATAAGACCTCCAATTTGTTATCCAATCAGATCGCTATATATATGGTACTTTTTATTATATAAAATTCAATGGAAATTATCGATTGCTATAGTCCCTCTATGCCTACAGCAGGGACTAATAAGTGCATTCAATTTTGTTATCTTGTTTGGTATCTATAGATTCCATTCACATCTATTTTTATAATTATTATTTAATTAACATTTTCTTAATATGTTTGTTTGGATACTATGTCTTTGTATAGAATAATGTTTGGATACTATATAATGGTTAGTAGTCTATATATCCTAATAAAAAAGGTAACTATTATAGTTATTTAATTTTAATGATGAATTTTCATTATTAATATGTTTTAAAAAATTTATTAGTTTGTATATAATTTCATTTGTTTATAGTTTTGTTAAGAAAATCAAATGTAGAATGTTTTTTATTTGTAAAACTTTTATTGGATTATGTAAAAATTCATTTTTCCAATAATATTATGTAATTTTTCTTGCAAAATATAATGCATTTATTCATGTTTATGCAATGGGTTAGCATTTAAATGACGAAATTTCACTAACCAAAATTGTCCAATTCTGAAAACCCGTTCATATTTATGATCTTTTATTTTTAAAAAATTTTAATGTTAATTTTATTATATTTTTAATTAAGAAAGTCACCATAACCATAAAATTACAAGATTGGCATTAATACAATGTTTGAAGGCATTGACATAATCAAATAAATTTCTTTTTTAGTTTGTAGATCATGATTTATAATAAGGTAGCATATAATTTTTTTTTTATTGATAAGTTAACAAAAAGTTGCAATACAAATAAATGACCTTTGTATTTTAAGACTATGATTTATGCCAAGACAAATATAAATTAAAAAAAAATAGAGAATAATAATATAGAATCTGCATAGTGAGAGCTATATGTGTAGTGCAATTTCATAAATAGTAAATTTGTGTAGTCTATTTAAAAATAACATAAAAATATAGATAGTTATTTATTCATTCAGCAAAATGAAGGTTTTGTTATTTTTGTTATCCATATTATTAAGTTCATCTTTCCAAAGCTAAATCTAAAGAAACCAAGTTAGTAAGTATATAGGTAAAAAATATCAATCTTGTCAAGAAATTCAATTTTCTAAAAACATACATGCATTCCTCTTACCTAGCATCATCTTGAAACATACAATTTAAGTGCTCCTCATAATTTTACAAAAGGGAATATTCAACACTATAATCTTCCTTAATACCTAAGGACCTAGTTTCCAACCCCGACCATGGTCAAGGTCCCCAAACTCATCGTTCTTGTGCAAAAACTACCAACAATTACCATAATCCACTTAGGGGACAAATATCCCATACACATGCACATGTGATGGTTGGACCTTAATCCTTTCAAGCTTCATTTAGGTCCTATTGACACTTGAATCCATCAGGACCGAAACAGAAACCTCATGAGGATATGAATCCCCCTGTGTTTTTAGAGAGGTCGTACTTCTGTTGGGATAAAAGATATATATGGGATATCTGGGATTAGGAGAATGCTAAGGAAGCAAACCCTAGATCTTTATTGCTTGAAATTATGAAATGATATGGCTCTTCAATAACCTAATCTGATCTTTGTATGCATCAATAAGTCTTTAAACAATTGAAAATATTGAAGGAGGGCTTCAACATCAGAATTTATTTGTAATCGACATCACCTACACAATCTTCTTAATAATATATAAATGCATCCATGTTTTCTTCACGAAAAATAGGAGAGAATAATTTGATCATCTCAAAGAATTTTAAAAGAGTAATACTATCAAGATCAAAAGAGAATTTGATAGGTCAATCTCAAATACCTCATACTTAAAACTCAAAGTTACAAGATACAATCGAAATCAACCCCGAAGCAATTATTTTTGAATTTTATTCATGAAAAATGTTCTTCATTACAAAATATTTGGCAGTCATGTATATGGCTGTAAATACTTCATGATCATACAAGAAACATATTTTGGAAGAATACAAAAAGAACACTCAAGAACTCAACTTTGTGCCCAACTCAGAGATTCAAGCATAAAGCTATGAGAAATGGTGTAGAAGAAGAGAAATAGTGGAGAAGATGGAGATATATTTTCTTTGATCAGAATATTGGATATACACTCATAGTTCTACCTTCTTATTCCTCTGATATTTTTCCATTCCCCTCTAATAATTCTGATAATTGGAACCCTTGATGAAGCCCTTCTTCTCTTTAAATATTATATTTTCTAACTACTTGAGTAGTTAGGGTTTTCCTTTCTTGAATTTCTCGTGTAATTCTTTTCTTGAAGTATTATCTTTAATTAAAGCCTCATTAAGTTCTTATTAATGAACTTACATCTCAAAATGGGTACTTTTTTTCTTTTATTTTCAAAATTTAATTAATTTCCCTTTGAAATAGGAGGATTGTGTTACATTTTTTGGAATTGATAATGAATTTTTAATCCTTAGAAATCACTTCATATGTTATCTTCATCTTCTTATATTTCCAACAATATAAAGTTTTTCCAAATTTGTCGCCCAAATCTCAAGATATGAGCTCATGAATTTGAGTTGTCACGCATACCCATTAAAAATGAAGTTGACTAATATTTTAATTTATGGGACAAATGCAACAAATTTCAGCCCTTGAAACCTGTACCATCATTTTCTACGTTGAAATACCTTTCCAACTGTATAAATTTTGCACAATTATGATACTACCATGCAAAATTTTTACGTTAAATTTTGCACCAAGATAAAAACAATCATTTGGATACTACCATTCCTATAAAATCATTTTTCTTATCGAAAGATAGAGGAGAAGGTAAATTAGGATGTAATTTGTTTACGATGTTTATCCTAGCTTCTCTTATTCGCAAGCTTGATCCAATTCCTGGCGCAAATCAATACCTGCAATGAACAGCAAGAAACAAGTGACTTCCTTCTACTCTAATGGATTAGGCAAAGAAAATTCATCTATGAAAATTAAATTAAACATAGACAAGCACATGAAACCACATACTTGAAGGAAATAGGCCAAGTATATTAAAAGAGAACAAGGAAAACTTATAGACCATGAATGATGTCAGTTGCAACTCCTCCAAGCTCTCCTCGTCCAACCCTTGCATGAATCCCATGATCATAAGTTTGATATCTCCAAGATTCCTCTAGAATCAAAGGTTTGATACCTCTAATATTCCCCATACACTGTAACACCCTTGTTTCCCCCAACTTGTAATTAATCATTAATTATGATTACCATGCTAAGGCATGTGAACGATGTAAATGTATTGTTGTTTATATTTCCAATGACTAACTGTGGGGGTGAAGCCTTGAAGTACTGGCCATCATATCACTAGAGAAAATAATGGGAAAACTATAACAGGGGGTTCATTATGTCAAATGACCCCGAATTTCCCCTTGTTGCGAATGATAAAACCCCTCAGGATCCCAAGCAGATGAATTAGTTAATGAAGGAAGGACTGAAGGTTGAATACTCAACCACCCCCATGAATGGAAGCATGGTATGACTAAATAATGTCAGCCCAAAGTACTGCAGGGTCTGGTAGACTAGGCTGACCCGAGTTTCCTTCTGACAGAAGGAACAGGATAGGTCAAGACCCATCCTGGGAAACGAGATACAGAAAATAGAGACAAGAGAAGATAGAGGAAAAAAAAGGAAGAGAGGGTGTGAGAATCTACAGAGATCAGGAGAGACACTAGACAAGAGCATATGCACAGAGGGGAACGTGCGACCCAGGTATGCAGAAGGAAAGAGAAAGGCCGTGAGTTTGATGTTGAGGAAGAATATGATAAACCTCATAGGTTTGCTATGAAATAGAGAGGATCTATGAGAAATGGCATAAATTTCACTGGTGATGTCATGGCTTGGCACAGGGGTGGAAAAAGCACTAAGAATGAATGCCTTTGATCCTATGGTTGGGTGGAAAGTCGAACACCCACAGTCAGTTCGTTGGCTACAATCTGAAATAGATAAGTATTCTCATATTTTGTATATTTGAACTGTAACTGTAAATTAAACCTGGATATCCTATGAATGTTTCAGGTATGTGCATGTTTGCTTGATGATTAGATTGTGTCCCTTTATATTTTCCTGATAATGTATTTAAGAAAGTAAGGAACTATATGGTTTGTGCACGTAAATGCTCAAGCCCTACAGTGGCTCAAGTTTAAGAAAATGAATTGTGAGATCGTCAACCTTGGGTATAGTTTCTCGTATGCATGTCAACACCCCAGTTGTTTTGAGTCTGTTAGGAGAAGGAGTTTATTAAGCTTAGGATAAAAAGCACAAAGCGCGCACCAGTTCCTAATTCTTTCAAAATTGACGAAGCTCAGGAAGGATAGCAATATTAAGTCTCAAAAGGGAAGATCCTTTCATTTGGAAGATGATCGAATGAGATCTGTTTGGGAGGATCCAAGGTCTGTCACGACAGTTGGATTTGGAGAAGGAGTGTAGGTGTTAAATCCTCATCTCCTTCAATCTTTGGGAGTTCGTCAAAATTGTGTATTCTTCATAAGGTAGATGGATCCTTCGAAGTCCCGAAGTCTGAAGTGAATCGATACCATCCATCAGAAGGGATACGTGTCACCAAATCCCATCGTTCAGTGAGTGGCACTTCAAAAATTTTGAGTCATTGTGTTAACGGGAAGAGGAACTCTCGAAGGTTTGAAGACCAAAGTCCCGAAGCCACGACAGCCATAGATATGTGGGTCTAAGTGTATATATCCTAACCATCAGATTTAGACTATGGTTATCCCAATGTTGACCAACTCCGGGGGTCACGAGGAGTTTGCATAGAAAAACTCCTAAATGTTGAATTCCCAAAGTAACAAGAACTATAGATCTATGGATCTACGTGGTCGGATCTCGATGGTGAGATCTGAGGGATGTTAGAAGGCTATCAGTCTGAAGTGACGTGACCCAATGACATCATCCAAGGTGACGTGGACCCACGATCAATGTTCCAAGTGTCACCTGGATTTGAGCGTTTTGCAGACCCTATAGGTCCATTAACATGTGACACGTGTTACCCACTGAAGCAGCCATGTGTCCTCTCAACCTTGCCACATGTCATCTCTGGAAATTACCCATTTGGTCCATGTGGAAGGAGATCTTATAGTCCAAGGACACAACACTCTGAAGGATCTTGGCCAAGAGTCTTCAAAGTGTGAAGACTCTTGAAGTCATGAACGACGGAGTAAATATCAACCATTGACAGGTAGGGGATGTGTGGCACCATATCCTTTAGTCTGAAGACTTGGCACTCCGAGGGATTTGAGGTTTGGTGTGTTGATAAGTTTTGAATTCACTAATTAAGGAGAGCCATCGATCTGAAGGAGATTTGGGACCACTCGTGACCGTTGGATCTACCCCATGGTCAATTCGAATTTGACCTACTCCAAGAGTAAGGAGAGGATTACACCATGAAACCCTCGAACGTTGAAGTTGTGAAGCGACGAAGGCCATATATCCTGAGGCTTACATGGTTGCATCTTGACCGTGAGATCGGAGGGTTTTTAAGGTTGTCATCCTGAGGTGACGTGGTGTGCAGATGTCACCCGGGGTGATGTGGACCCATGATTAGCATGCCATGTGTCACCAAGATATGGAAGTTTTACATACCTCTTACGCCTATTAGAGAATGACATGTGTCACCCCCTAATGAGGAAACGTGTCACATCTAGCACTCGTCGCGTGTCAGCCTCTAGTTCATGCCCACCTGGGCAACGTGGATGGTGATGCGACTGGGACTCCGGGAGTCCGGTACTTTGGGAGTTTGGAATATTTGAGGCATAGCATAGTAGAGGGACGTTCAATGTCGATCATTGATTGCCTAACACCGACACTTTCAACGTTGATCGTCGATTTCCAAACACCGAAAACGTAGAAAGTCGATCGTCGATTATCGAACGTCAAAGGCTAAAAAAGGGACGTTTAATGTAAAATGTTGATCAACGAATGGCCAAGGCCACGTGGAGATATTTTGGGACTTCAGGGAATATGTGTGCGGTAAGAAAAGGGGTGTTCAGCGTCGAACACCGAAGATCTTAATTGATAAGCCCATACAACTTTGGGAAGCCATATCTTGCAAACCAGAGGTCAGATCAGAGCCTGGTAATAGTCGTTAGAAAGATACATGACAGTATAAGAGAATGAATACCTTAGAGGGATGATTTGAGATGATTAGAGTAAGTAAAATTTTGATGCCCCATCCCTATAAAGGGTATTTAGGGTTTGGGTGTGTTACAAATTGGTATCAAAGCATGGCAACAACACTTGGCCTGTTTGGGCTCATGCACGAGTCACATAAAAGTATTATTAGAAAAAATTTAAGGGAGAGGGCATACTACCCTACCCTATCTAGCAGAGCATGATTCAAACAAAGGCCTAGATAAGCCAGAGAATAGTCGAAAGGCTATGCTAACATGAGCCTGCTGAGAGTACCACTGTCATATGGAAGTTATCTGCACAAGTTCATTGAAGGATCTAGATTAAAATCTAGTTGGGATTTTACCCAACAAGATTGAATCATGTTAGTCTGTGGAAAAGGAATCTTATCATTTCTTTGGGAAATGATAGTCGATCCTACAGGAGTGGGATTATGTCGATGGGCACTAATAGAAAGACATGGATGTGAATGGATTGAAAGGATCTGTAGCAGTAATAATTATTTCTTTAATGAAGGATTAAACCTTTTATATGGTTATAACCCCTCACGATCAGAATAATGAGCCTTGTTACCATTCTCTGAAAATGGAGAGCATGCGCAGCTCTCAGGTTTCGAAGGGAACTGAGAAACAAAATTTTGTTTCTAGGTATAGGAATTTCTAGGCAGGGTTTTTCTAATCAAGTTGATAAACGGAGTTGTAGAAATATAGAATGATTGAGTGAGAAATCACAATAGCCTCCCTTGCTTGGTGGATAGGAAACTAATCTGCTAGAATTCATGTGAGAGGAGGAGAGTGACCTATGTCGCTGACTGTTATTGAACAAAAGGAAGAATTCTAGGTGTAATGATTAATATTGATTGTGATCTAAAGATACTCTGGAGTTATGAACTAGAATACTTAGTAAGTAACATACTTTGAAATTGCATTTGAGCCTTAAGGGAATAGTCCAAATGTTATTAGACACTAAAATTTATTATAAATAAGGTAAAATGGTTGATTAAATGTTGATCCTGAATGTGGTAAAGGAAGTATTGGGGCACTTCTAGATTCCCAATGGGTCATATTGACATCCATAGGTGGATGATAACCACATGGAAATAGCTTGCTATACTCAGATAGCTATAAGAGGGAGTTTAGGAAAATATTCCCTTGTGGAAATCTGTTGACCAAGAATGGTTTTAGGCATGAAAGAGAAGCTTGATAATTTGTCTTGTTGCCTTGGGGAACGGTTGGATTTTCCCAAATAAAATTTTCGGGATGTTGAGTCATATTATAACACCAAATGAAAGAATAATTTATTGTTGGTTGTTATCATATAGAAAGAGGGACATAGTTATGATTATGTCTATTAAACTGACCATGTGGATAACATGTGAATGATTGCAAGCTCCCAAATGAGAGGGAATCTGAGTGTTGAGTATCTCTATGGAACTTGTCCTACAAATGGAAGTAAGATCCTTGGGAGAAGGACCTGGAAGTATGATATGTCCATGTGCATGTATGACATGGAAAGGGTGAAAGCAATCAGCTTGCATGATGTATGTTTGGGCTAGGTGTGTATAGGCTTGAGTGCATGGATTTAATGCATTGTGAAGCTTCTTGATATGAAACCTGATATTAATACCAACTAGGTATGAATGATATTAAATGTGCAAGTGACGCACATGTATGATGTAATAATATATGTATACTAAAGGCACAATATGGTTTCCTTGATGAGTGATATGTAAGGCAAGAATTACACTTGCCGAGATTGAATGAATACCATGGACCTATGGCCGACTCTATTCTGAGGGGTCATGAAAGATTGGTTTTGAATGATAGCTTAAGAGGAATGTGTTCCATTCCCTCAGGAAAGGCTAGTATAAAAATATGAAAGAGTAAATGAGCAGGGATGCTCTATTTTCATGAAAAAAGGAAACATGATTAAGCCTTTGAGGACTGCATGAGAACAATTGTGAACAATCATAAGTTAAATGATTTTTTATTATGCATATGATTAAGTGCATCATGGATGTAAGTTAGAAAAGCAAGGAATATGTGTGGACAAATAATTTGGATGCATAACAAAGATGCATGTTTATAATCCTTATGGAATATTTGGTAAACAGTTGAAGCTAACTCAAGGTTGAGGCCATCACAGATAGAGAAGGATATGCAATAAGGAAGTTGCATGTTGAAGGAGTTCCATGTGGAGGAACTGTGTGAAGACTATGTCATGAGAATGAAGTCACAACCTTAATGACTGTTGAGAATTGAGAAGTGGGATACAAGCCTATTTATATAAGTATCTTGGATTACATTCTAAAACAAAATATATGAGTGGAAAACTAACCCACGAGTGTAGACCATTCTGATAACTGAATGGTAATGTGTAGCGTGCACAGGGTCTTGGCTCATTATGAACAAAAGGTTTACTATTAAAGTATGTTGATGTATCCTAAGAGTTAGGGTGAGCCTAACCGAGGCTTCTCAAGTAAAAGAGTAGGAATATCACAATAAGAAGTAGATTGCATAAGCAAAGAAGGAGAAAAGGAGGAACATTTTTCTCACCCTAAGAACTTTGGATTGTTTAACAGAGTCATAGGCTTAAAGAACAAGTTGTGGAAATGAGTACAGCTGGAGAAAGGAGAATCGGTAAGTAAGTAATTTTGAATGAATAGGCTTGGTTAAAGACATATTAAACAAAGGCAGTGAGGCCTTGGAAAATAACCCAGTTGGACTAAAGGTTCCAGGTTGTGTAGATGGAGTTGGGAGAAGGAAAGAGCCTTAAATCCTTTCTTTTTGTATATTATGGTTTTTTTTCTCTGGGACGAGAAAGCTGGTATGCTGATGAAAGTAAATGTATTGACACCATAATGATGACGGTTGTATGACTATGGAAACAGTTGATAATTGTTTGTGTTGCACTCATGGAAGCATTAAGGATAATGTAATGAAGTGCATAAAGATATGCTAGGACATATCTGAAAAGGTTTTATTTACTAAAATTCTATGATACATGCATTTTTTTATTTTACCTAACAACTAGTATATATTTATGATGGATGAAATGTGTAGAAAGGAATTGGAGTTGTTGAGAAAGAAAATTGCCAATGATGGACAACCTCAAGCAAAGGATAACTATTAGGAGCTTGTTGTTAAAATATTTTTGAAGGGGATTTAAAAGTCCCCATAAAGCACCATTGATGAGGTAATATCAGAGAGGGTGCTAGTAGCCAGAACATGTATAAAAATGCCCATACCTATGTGGCATAAGGTATGAACAAATTTGTTAAGAATCCCTTCTGAAAAGATTTCATTATCCTAAAGATATGCAAATAATTGTGAGCGGTTGTTGTATGTTTTTTCTACCCAAGTGGGGTAAGATTCAGGAAAGACGAATCTAAACAATAGAGAGAGGAATTCTATGCCAGTCAAAGATGATTTATAATCCTTGCAATAAAATGCATGAGTAAAGAGTACCATGGGTACAATGTCCAATCTAGGGATATTGGGGACTAAAGGTGCTCATAGTTATCACATTGCACGGAATTGCTTTGAGGAAATGTAGGTTTGCATAAAGGGAAGACAACATATTTTCCATTGAGGAAGGAGGGCCTTCCAATATTTGAATTACATTGTATAGGTATTAAAGAAAAGAAAAAAATTGGGTGGCCATGAGTGTTGGCACCTTGGTTACTAATGAAGGAAGAATGCTTGGGTGCATTCAAGAGAAACATTTAGTTTCATGTGCACTGATTTGGGATCGTGATCATCCTATAGCAAGAAGTATAGTCCTGATGTAAGAGTGAACGAGAAGGAATAAGCCATATGGTGAAGAGGTTGGTTAAACTTCAACACACCATAGCAGAGTGCTTTTCACCAAGTGTGGAAGCTTGAAAATCAATGCAAGGATGCATTGGGTACGAATGTGGCCATGAATATTGGCACATTGATTAAAGTCATTTAATATTTGAATTGCATTTGGAAAATTTAGTATGTTGAAAGGATGCTTACATAAATAATAATACTTCCTATTTTCTTTGTACCCTTGAATAGATGAAAATGACTTGGACTATTAGTGTGCATCGTTTGAAAATATAATGTGCATGAAAACTAACAATTTGTTTCGTTGAGGAATGTTGAAGTTGCAGGAGAAAAAAGGTTCTTGGATATGACAATGTTGTAAGCCCATAAGGAAGACCAATAGCATGTTGAGATAAATTTATATGGGAAGGAAAGTTCCATACTTATGAATCTGGTTCCTATGTGGCACAGATCTGAAAATAAATGGGGACTGTGGAAATATGTGGGTAACAGATTTGCAAGAAAATTCTGAATTTGAAATTGATGATAATTTCTCATAATTATGTATGCCTGTGATACAGGTGAGATGAAAAATATTTTTCTAGGGAGGACAGTTGAAGTTTGTCAAGATGGAAAGCGTGAAAGATGTTATTGTTGAGACATGATAACCCCATGATAAGCCATGATCACCTAGAATATGTTGCATTTTGGAAACACAAGCCGGAGGGATGCCTCGGCAAAGAAAGTCTGAGGGATACCTCGACTGTAAGGCTCAATGAAGTCTCTGAAATTCTTCTTGTGCGAGAAATCCTTGTCAAGGAAAGATGGATCGCTTGAGGAACTATATAGAAGAGAAGGGGGTTCTTGAGCCTGGGCCTAGAAGGCGAGTGACCGTAAGGAAGAGGATACTTTGATAATTCTTATAAACTATTGATTGGGATCATGCACAAAATGGGCATGTCCAGGAAAGATAGTGAGACAAGAAAACAAAATAGTCGTGTGGATATGAATCCATGAACTACATAGATGATTATTGTGATAATTTATGAAATTTTCTTGAATTTTATGCAATAGTAAAATGTTTTCGCATGAAATTTTGGTTAATATGCTTGTTGTCCAAGATTTTTGAAAGCAGGTGACAAAGGCCAAGAGTTTGAAGAGACATGACCTAGAAACAGGATCAATATTTCTGAAGCAGTTGAATGACAAAGGCATGACAGGTGTTACTGAGAAAGAACACCGAGGACGGTGTTCATTTTAATGGGGAGGGGATTGTAACACCCATGTTTCCCCCAGCTTGTAATTAATCATTAATTATGATTTCCATGCTAAGGCACGTGAACAATGTAAATGTATTGTTGTTTATATTGTCGATGATTGATTGTGGGTGTGAAGCCTTGAATTACTGGATCCCCAAGGGGAGGAACGGTTAATGAAGGAAGTACTGGTGGTTGAATACTCAACTACCCCCATGAATGAAAGCATGGTCTGACTTAAGAATGTCAACTCGAATAACCGTAGGGTCTAGCAGACCAGGTTGACCCAAGTTTCCTTATGACAGAAGGAACATGATAGGGTCAAGCCCCATCTTGGAAAAAGAGATATAGAAAATAGAGATAAGAGAAGACAGAGGAAAAAAAAGGAAGAGAGGGCATGAGACTCTGCAGAGAGAAGGAGATACATCAGACAAGAGTGCATGCACAAAGGGGAATGCATGACTCGGGTATGCTGAAGGAAAGAGAAAGGTTGTGAGTTTGATGTTGAGGAAGCATCTGATAAACCTTGCAAGTTTGTTTTGAAAGAGAGAGGATCTTTGAGAAACAACATAAATTTCCCTGGTGATATCATGGCTTGGCACAGGGGTGGACAGAGTGCTAAGAATGAATGCCTTTGAGCCTATGGTTGGGTGGAAGGGTGAACACCCACAGTCAGTTCATTGGCTACAATCTGAAATAGATAAGTATTCTCATATTCTGTATATTTGAACTGTAACTATAAATTAAAGTCAGATATCCTATGAATGTTTTAGGTATGTGCATGTTTTCTTGATGATTAGAATGTGTCCCTTTATCTTTTCCTAATCATTTACTTAATAAAGTAAGGAACCATATGGTTTTTGCATGTAAATGCTCGAGCCCTATAGTGGCTCAAGTTTAAGAAGATGAACTGTGAGTTCATTGACCTTGGGTATAGTTTCATGCATGCATGTCAACACCCCCAGTTGTTTTGAGTCTCCTAGGAGAAGGAGTCTGTTAAGCTCGGGAGAAAGAGCAAAAAGCATGCACTAGCACCTAACTCTTTTAGAATTGATGAAGCTCGAGAAGGATAGTGATATTTAAGTCTCAAAATGGAAGATCATTTCATTTGGAAGATGATTGGATGAGATCCATTCGAGAGGATCCAAGGTCTATCACAACCGTTGGATTTGGAGAAGGAGAGTAGGTGTCAACTCCTTGACTCCTTGACTCCTTTATTCTTTGTGAGTTCAGAGAAATTGTGTATTTTTTGTAAGGGAGATGGATCCTCCAAAGTCACAAAGTCTGAAGTGAATTGGGATTGTCCATCGAAAGGGATACGTGTCACTAAAACCCATGGTTTGGTGAGTGGCACTTAGACAGTTTTGAGTCACTTTGTTAATGGGAAGAGGAACTCCTGAAGGGTCGAAGACCGAAGTCTCGAAGCCATGACAGTCATAGATATGTTAGATTATGTGGATAGACCCTGACCATCAAATTTAGACTATGGTCATCCCAATGCCAACTTCGTGGGTCATGAGGAGTTTGCATAGAAAAACTTTCAAATGTTGAATTCTCGAAGTAACGGGAACCATAGATCTATGGATCTACGTGGCCAGATATCGACCGTGAGATCTGAGGGATGTTAGAAGGATATGAGTCTGGAGTGATGTGACCCAGTGACATCATCCACAGTGACATGGACCCATGATCAATGTGCCACGTGTCACCTGAATTAGGGCGTTTCACAGACCCTATAGGTCCATTAACACGTGACATGTGTTATGCATTGAAGGGGCCACATTTCCTCTTTTCCTTTCCACGTGTCATCTTTGGCAATTACCTGTTTGGTCCACATGGTAGGAGATCTCGTAGTTCGGGGACTCGACACTCTGGAGAAACTTGGCCAAGAGTACTCAAAGTGTCAAGACTCCTGAAGTCACAAACAGTGGTGTAAATCTCATTCATTGACAAGTAGGGGACGTGTGGCGTCATATCCTTTAGTCCAGAGAATTGGCACTCTAGGGGATTTGAGGTGTGGTGTGTCGATAAGTTCTGACATCACAAATTAATGAGAGCCATCGATTTGAAGGTGTTATAACCCTAAATTGCACCTGACATGCATATATAGCATCAAGCCATCTAACTTGCTATATTTACCAAGACATTATTGAATAGCTCTTCTAAAAACCATCATTTTGAAGGTGTACACACCCTGCACCATTACTGACTGCGTACACATGCTTGCTAAGCCACTACAACCCATGTACACTCACAGAATATCACGAAATGTAGAAATTTGCATAGGATACTAGTTTTTGGGCCATTACTTAAACGTTTGACTGCCCATAGCCAGTCACCCCAACCATTACTATCCATTTTGGCCTATAAAAGAAGGGGTTGGGGTTCCATTGCAAAGAGAAGCACAAGAGAAAAGAAACTCTGCCCATTTTATCAATCCCCCTTTTCCCCAATTGTAAATCCCTTACCATTTCCCTAAGAGAGAACTGAAGAGGAGAAGAAGACGTGGAAGCAGTTGGTGCATGGTGAAGAGGATCCCAGGACCAAGTTCAGGGAACAGTGTCGGTCTCACATTGTAAGCGACTTTTTTGAAATTAATATAAAGAAGTACGTTTTCCGTCTCGCCAAATGACGTCTTAAACTTATATGATTTGTTTACATTTCTTGTTTATGATGTCTAACCCACTAATCCATATGTAGAATGCATGATTGTAGTTTATTTTTTGTCTTTTGATCAATGCAAGTCAAGTTTGGGAGGAGACTTGCAGTCAGGAAACAACCAAGCGCAAAGGGATCAACACCGAACACGGAGTTTAGGGTAGGCCTATTGGATCCCTCTCTCTTGTCTTCTATGTATGATTGTGGGGTAATGTTGGGATAGTGATAAAAAGTAGGAGACTTTAGATGGTTAGCTCTACCTGCACTTTAGACCCTTTGTGTAGTTTGTAGAGGGGTTTTCCTGCTATAGAAGAATTGGTGACCGTACTGGGGAGACCTCTAGGGTTTTTTGGGGATAATCTTTTTGGGTATGTTGAATCAATTTATTTACTATTTTTTGAGTTTCTGTAAGTTTCTGTGTCTTTAAGGGATTATGGTCTTCAATACCAGTACTCCCTTCCTGGTTTGCTTGACTATTTGTTTTCATTTTTGAGAAGTTACAGAAGTGTATGTGGCCTATAGTGGGCCTGCATGCGTACATATGTGCCATGCCTTTGGACAACCCGCGTACATACACAGGCTACTGAAGTGACAGTAGTGTGCCTGTGTTGAGAAAAAAAAATTAAAGAAGAGGCAGTCATCCTCTTCCCTTTCAGAAGTCATACTTCTCAAGGGTTTTCTTGATCTAGTCTTGGTCTTTTTTATAGTAGTCTTAAGCCTAGGTTTGACGTCAGTTTGCTTGTCTTTATTAAAA
>JZKD02S2224755.1:178610-189469 GCA_000966675.3 Picea glauca
TGGAAGAAAATATATAAAAAAAAAAAAACTTAGTTTGTTAGATCTCTTTCTTTCTTAGCATTTGTTTTGCATTGTTATTTGAAAAAGAAAAAGAAATTAGCATAGTGTTGTGTTTTCTTCTCATATTAAAAGAATTTCAAAATAAAAATAAGAAAGATAATACTTCTTTTCTAGTGTTCTTATAAGTTTCTTTTTTTTCAAGAGTCTTAACAACATCAGTTGCACTACCACACCTTTTGAGTAAATCAAGCCTTAAAAAGAATGCTTAATTAAAAGTAATTAGACTTTATGTTTGTAGGGTCCATCAAATAGTCTAGGCTAGAGCCTCGATTTAGGTTGGAGAGGAAACTCTTCAAGTCTATAAAAAAAACATAGGAGTCTGTGCTAGGGAGTGAAAAATTCTAGTAACGTGGAAACTATCCAGGACCCCCCTCTAATACAGGGGATAAACACGAGGTCATGTGTGGAAAGGTAGTGGAGATAACCCCTCCAAAACCAGACCAATCGTAGCGGAGGAACGCATATAGAGCACTTGTCTTTGGATTTCATTGATCGCATTTGCCACAGAGCTTCATGGGTCTCGAATCCATTCGAGGTCCTTAGTCATGTTCCAAAACACTTGATTTCGATACCCTTGATAGGTTTCAGGCTTGATACCCTGCTCATTGCGGTCCACCTGACTATTGACTATACCCGCCTGGTAGTTGTTCACGAGTCGGCAACCTAGTTGCCTTTACTTTAGGGACTTACACAGGTGACTGTGGAGGTATACCATGGTACCTAGGGTAGACGTCAGGCCACGCTTTGCAGAATATAATCGGAGGGTGCTTTCATGTTCGAGTTGCACTTGCACCGGTAAGTTTATCTAGTGTTGGCTAGTGTAACTGTTTTTCCAACTAGTTAGTTGTTTGCTTGATTTTCCTTTAGGAACTTTTAGTGTGTGCTTTGTGCTCCTTAGTTTTCCATAGTGATTTAGCCAATCATTTATTTGGTTCTCTGACCTAGGGTGGTAGACCACCCACTCCGTCGATCATGAGGACTTTTTGGTCTTTCGCTTAGAAACGTGGATCCGCCTCTTTATAGGCATTGCTTTGGTAACACTAGTTTTCCAGAGTCAATGTGTGAGACTTTTATGGACTTGAACGATCCCGCAAGGGGAGAACCTATGAATAATATCTTCATGGTTAAAGTTCCCGATGATACCAACCAAGGAACCCCTTCGCAAGGGGATTATTGTGCTTTTACTTTCTTCAGAAACATTGGTATCCCTTTTATGGCCACTTTGTACATTCCTGGGCTAAATGTGGTATTATTGGTTTGGTTGGGTACCATTCCAAATGTCTCAAATGCTCTTGATGCTTATCAGTTAAGCACCTTATGTCATGGGCACCATGTTGATGTTCCTTCGTCAGCAAAGTCTTCTCCTCCTCCTTCTCCCACCTCTAGTGAAAGAATAGTTACTAGTAACCGGAAGTCTAAATGAAGTAGAAAGAGGAAGAATAGGAAGAAGAAATTACCAACCTCTGCAATTCATGTTGAAGACTAGCACCCAGCATCTGCCAGTCATGTTGGGGGCAAGCACCCAGCCTCTGCAAGTCATGTTGGGGGGGAAATTCCAGTCACTGCTAGTCATACTGGCAATAGGTCTGTAGCCTTTGCGAGTCATGTTATCGACCCATCACTAACCTCTGCAAGTCATGTTGGAGATGTGCAACCAGCCACTGCTAGTCATGTTGGGGGTATTGATTTTGTTAAGAAACCCAGATGGATAGGATGTAAGCCTAAGTTCCTTTGTAATATTTGCAAGGGAGATCACCTTACACATTTGTGTCCTGGTATTCTAGAGGTACAAAGATTATGTTCCCTGTCTACAAGATCTTCCGATTATGAGTCTTATGAGGTTTCCTCACAGCCTATTCAGCCATTGGTTGATAAAGTGGTCATGCCGATGCAGTCATTAGCTAATCCCACTCTTCTTTTGGGGGTTGAGGTTCCTTTACACCATGTAGTCTCGCAGCCTATTCAGCCATTGTTTGAGAAAGTGGTCACACCGATGCAGTCTTCTGTTGATCCCACTCTTCTCTTAGAGAGTGTCAAGTCTACCAAAGTGGTCACACCGATGCAGTCTTCATCTGATCCCACTCTTCTCTTAGGGAGTGATGTGTCTACCGACTATGTTTTTAGCATCTCCAATTCAGTATTGTCATAACAAGGGGGCATTCCGCTCATCCCGAGTACACCCCCTCCAAGCCCTAAGATGGTTTCCTTTTATTGGAATGACCTTTTTGAGCCTCGTCTTCCTTCTTCTGGACCTTTTCAAATAAGGGTTGAAGTTAATTCAACAAACATTTATCGATGTATTGTGGATGAAGGAGCCTCTGCAAGTATTTTATCCTCCTGGGTTTGGAAAGTCTTGGGATCTCCCGATCTTGTGTCTGCTTTGCATGAGCTGTTGGATTTTGACAGACGTCCTAGTGAATATTTGGGGGTTCTTCCACATTTACCTATCTCGTCAGGTGGGAATATTTTCCTTGTTGATGTTATAGTGGTGCAAGGATTGTTAGATTTTAATATGCTTATCGGGCGTGATTATGTATATTCTATGAACGTTGTGGTGTTTATGCTCTTCCGAGTGATGCATTTCCCTCATAATGGAAGCATTGTCACTATTGACCAGCTGGCATCTGATAATCACCATCCTAATTCAGCATTATTTCAGACTACCCCTTTACATGTTCCTGGTGTTCGTGTAGACTCTACCCTGCCACGGGTTAATTATGTGGCGTCTTATCCTCAGTGTTCAATTGCTTCTGAGAAGGACCCTATGCAATCATGTTTTCCTTCTCGAGACTTGGTCTCAACAATTGATCCATTGGTTTATCCAATGGGAGCATGGGAGCCCTTGCTTCCCCCTCTTGGTCCAAGTGATATTGAGTCTCCTTCTGAGTCTAATCTCGTTGTATGTAGATCCTCAAGCCCTTATGCTTGTGATTCTTCGTTGATAGACTCTACCATCCTTGGTCGGAGCCTCCATCATCATATGGAATATGGTCAGTTTAATTCACCCTTTGGGACTGTCGACCCTCATTTGCATGATTTCTTGGATTTTGAATTGCCTTCAAATGAGGCTATCCTTGAAGCCATGACTACAGTTTCTATACCGTGGGAGGACTTACACCATGGTTTGTGTTATCTTCCCTTTTGGGAGACTTTCCAAGTTGACTATCGAAGAGACTCTTGGTGTGAGCCTAGTAGTGGGCTCTACCTGAGCATGTTTCATACATGAGTCATAGCCCCCCTGGGTCTTCATTTAAGCCCTTTTTAGACCCTCTAAACATGAAAGGATTTTCAAGTGATCTTGTTGCCCTTCATGCTCGCTAAACTGAAATTTGAAGGCAGGTCTGTCCGGTGGTAGTTTACCCCTTTTTCAGTCTGGATGGTCAAACGAATTAACAAAGGTATACTCTAGGAGCCTCGGTTCTCTAGAAGAGTATTCTCAGGTATAGATTTACCCATTTTTCGGGCTTGAGGGACTAAATTTATGGAAAAGGAACCCCAACGGAGTCCATAGTTAATCTATTTTCAGACTCCCTAAAATTGAAAAGATTGTCGAGTGACCTTGTTTCTTCACACTCGTTAAATTGGTCCAGAAGAACACCCCTTACGAAGTCCATAGTTAAGCTCTTTTCAGACTCCTTAAAAATGAAAACATTGTCGAGTGATATTGTCTTTGTCACACTCATTAAAATGATTTTGAATAGACGTTTGTTCGGTGCTAGTTTACCCCTTTTTCGAACCGACTAGGCTACCTTCGAAGAAGGTACCCTAGTGGAGTCTCCTTTTACGCTTTTTCAGACTCTCTAAAAATGAAAAAACATCGAGATTACCTTCTCTGGGCTCGTTAAAATCACATCAAAGGACGTTATCATTGTGTCTTATTAATAGCATTTGCATTCCTGCGTCTTTGGCCTAATTCTATCTCCATGTTACTCTCAATTGAACCATCTAAAGCATGCCTCATACGCAAGCCTTGTAGCACTTTGCCTCTGCGTCTTGACACCCTTACCCATGGGGGATTTTTTCACGAGTGTCCTTTTCTTGCATATGTCCCCTTGCTCTGAGAATCAATGTGTTCCTTGTGCTTGGTACTAGTATGTCTGGGACACTCGATCCTCCTTTGTAACATAGAATTCTTTATTATTTTTCAAAAATTTACACAATTATTGAAAAAGACAAAAAAAAATCAAATATACCCCAAAAAGAGGAAGGGAAAAGTCTTTTCTTTTTGTTGACAACACAATGAGTCACCTTTGGACAAAGCACATCCTTTTGTTTGTTCTTCAAGCTCTAGTATTCAATATGACCTTAGGAAGTTGTTCTCGCTACATAGAGTTGTATCCTCCTATGTTTGGTTACCCTTCTAAACATTTGGAGAGTCTGCATTGCCTCCTGCATCATGAACTTGTGTCAATGCCATGCTCCCTGAGTCTCATCTTTTGTCGTGATTTTGTCCAAGGGAATTCTTACTAAACTTGAGTCAGACCTTCTGTAGTTTGTTTCTTGTCCTCATGCCTGGCCACCCTGAAAGACCAAACAATTCCTTGTTCAAAAATAAATGAAGTTCTATGCCTGATCGTCAAGATCCTCTTGTCTGTTCCCGACAAGTCGTCGAAGACCTCTGGGTAGTGAATTCGTACACTCATCTTACACTCCTACCTGAGTTTTGAATATTTTGAAGTTGTTGCTCGAGCTCTAAAGACCTCATCTCTAGCCATCGGGCGTCATTGGCTTCTTGAATATGGATACTATACACGTATATCTTTTGATTTTTGAGATGTAGATCCACTGTGTACTGCTCGTGGCTATACTTTATATAGTTATATGACATGGATCTGCAGTGTATTTGATTAGTAGCCATGATTTTATTTCATCTCGAGCATGGGTATGCCCGCCTCGGTGAGACAAATTGTTATTTTTGCAGATGGCACCTCCTGAACTCTGATCCCTGGGCTCACTTGCGTCATACAGTGGTGAATATTTGTAATGTATTTCAACCATCATATGCTCTTCTGACCTCACACATTAGGAGGCATATGTTATAACTCTAAATTGCACTTGACATGCATACTTGGCATCAGGCCATCTAAATTGCTATCTTTACCATTATTGAACAGCTCTTCTAAAAACCATGATTTTGAAGGTGTACATGCCCTGCACCATTACTGACTATGTGCACATGCTTGCTAAGCCACTACAGCCCACGTACACTCACAAAATATCACAAAATGTGGAAATTTTTATAGGATACTGGTTTCTGGGCCATTACTTAACCATTTGACTGCCCATAGCCAGTCACCCCAACTGTTACTGTCCCTTTTGGCCTATAAAAGAAGGGGTTGGGGTCCCATTGCAAAGAGAAGCACAAGAGAAAAGAAATGTTGCCCATGTTATCAAACCCCCTTTTCCCCAATTGTAAATCCCTTACCATTTCCCTAAGAGAGAACTGAAGAGGAGAAGAAGACGTGGAAGCAGTTGGTGCATGGTGAAGAGGATCCCAGGACCAAGTTCGAGGAGAAGTGTCAGTCTCACATTGTAAGAGACTTTTGTGAGATTAATATAAATAATTACTTTTTCTGTTCCACCAAATGACGTCTTAAACTTATATGATTTGTTTACATTTCTTGTTTATGATGTCTAACCCACTAATCCATATGTAGAATTCATTCTTGTAGTTTCTTGTTTGACTTTTGATGAATGTAGGTCAGCCTTGGGAGGAGACTTGCAGTCAGGAAACAACCAAGCGCAAAGGGATTGACACTGGACACAAAGTTTAAGGTAGGCCTATCGGATCCCTCTCTCTTGTCTTTTATGTATGATTGTGGGGTAATGTTGGGATAGTGATAAAAAGTAGGAGACTTTATATGGTTAGATTTGCCTACATTTAGACCCTTTGTGTAGTACGTAGAGGGGTTTTCCCACTATAGCAGAAGGAGCTTCGGGACCACTCATGACCATTGGATATACCCCATGGTCAATTCAGATTTGACCTACTCCGAGAATAAGGAGAGGATTACACCATGAAACCCCCGAACGCCGAAGTTGTGAAGCGACGGAGGCCATATATCTTGAGGCCTATGTGGACGCATCTTGACCCTGAGATTGGAGGGTTTGGAAGGTTGTCATCCTGGGGTGATGTGGCGTGCTGACATCACCTAGGGTGATGTGGACCCATAATTAGTGTGCCACGTGTCACCAAGATATGGAGGTTTTCCATACCTCTTATGCCTATTAGAGCATGACACATGTCACCCCCTAATGAGGACACATGTCACCTGTGCCCCTCGTCGCGTGTCAGCATATAGTTCGTGCTCACCTCGCCAATGTGGATGGTGATGTGATCGGGAGTCTGGGACTTCGAGAGTTCAGAATATTTGGGGCGTAGTATAGTAGAGGGATGTTCAATGTCAATCATTTATTTTCGAACTCTGAAACGTTCAACGTCGATCGTTGATTGTCAAATGCCGAAAAAGTAGAACATCGAACGTCGAAAAGGGGACGTTCAACATAAAATGTCGAACGTTGATCATCGAATGGCCAAGGTCACGTGGAGATATTTCAGGACTTCAGGGAGTATGTGTGCAGTAAGAAAAGGAGCGTTCAATGTCGAACACTGAAGACCCCAATTGATAAGCTTGGACAACTTCGAGAGGCCATATCTTGCAAACCAGAGGTTGAATCAGAGCCTGGTAATAGTCGTTAAAACGCTACGGGACAGTAGAAGAGGATGAAGACCTCAGAGGGATTATTCGAGATGATTAGAGTAAGTAAAATTTTGATGCCCCATCCCTAGAAAGGGTATTTAGGGGTCGGGTGTGTTACATTCACCATGGAAATCCCTCATTATATAGGATTTGGAGGCTTAACCACCATGGATAAGATAACTCACTAGATCTGCTAAAATGGTATCTCCAATATTTTTAGGGAGAAAATATCTCTCAAGTATTTTAGGGAGAAAATATCTCTCAAGGATTTTGAGGAAATATCTCTCAAGATCCACCAAATTACAATTTTGGTTTGATAAAATATCTCAACCATCCATGAGATTCTCAACCTCTCCTTGAGATTGGGAAACTAAATGTGAGGTGGATCCTCACACTAAATTAATTTCCATTTTATGAATATTAATAAATAATTCATGTGCACATAGTATTTTGACCTTCATATGATATATTTTTCCTCCTCATTGACTAGGGATTGTGACAAATGTTCATTCATGGTGTCAGTGTATGTGACACTTTTATGACACTTGCGACACTTAGTTTGAGGTACTTAAGTGTGGCATTTTGACGTGTAATAGATGCCCCCTAAAGTGTGAGGTCATAAGAGAAATCGATGGCCGAGTCACTTTACAATTCTTCAATGCAAGGGTGTGGAGTTGGAGAACCTGGTACAAGCTGCAAACAATCATCAAACAGTATTATTATATGTTCCATTTCCAAGGAAGGAATACCTATGCTCAGAATAAGAGATGACTCAAAGCATGGTCTCCGACCAATACACTACAGATCCATGAAAAATACTAACTAAGGATATGGCCACTAGAGATACAATGTGGATTCATACCTCCCTGACATGAATTGATCGTAGCCATGAAAAATACATCATGGAGATACGAGATGATAAAACATAGCCACAGACCAATACAATGTGGATCTATGTGAAAATATATAAATCAACACGCTCAAATGATATCCTTCGCAGCTTGGGAAAAGCAGATAACAGAGTGAACACTCAACCTAGGGTCTTCATCCCAATCCTGATGTGGTACGAATCTAGCCATGTGAATAGATGATTTGATGTTGAAAATGGTAGAAACCACTTGATTACCAATCATTTAGGTAAACCATTAACAAGTGCGAGGGAAATAACCAATGATGTCAATGACTCCCAAGGTACCCTAGTACAGTCCAGTGAATGTGAATAAATGAGTTGAGGTCAAACATTCATGGAATAATCTAATCAGAGGTCAATGATGTAAACCTATTTTCGAAAGTGAGGAGGCCTTCCATTGAGGCATGCAGGTCCCAAGGTACTAACTGGTTTCTAAGTCTAATTCTTGGATGATGTGTTGAAGTCGACATGAAAAGACTCGTCAAAGGAGGGCCTTGATGTATCCCCCATTATCAACATGAAACTGACATACGAAAGTGATGTAAGATGTTGAATTGAACGAGTATGGACTGGCATAGGAAATGCAAACTAGAAATACTATAGATGGATAGTTTGAAGTGAAACTTCCCTTGGACAAGATGAGGCATGACAATTGACTTGGAAGCATTGACTCGACAAGTACCAAGAATGTAATGTAACGACAATAAGAACAATATTTTACTAGACGAAAAAGTATGGAGACACATGGAATTGGTATGACTCAGAGACAAGCAAATTACCCAACAGTAAGACGAGATGCAAACAAGTTCCATGTTCAAGGGAGAAAATAGCTGACATAAAGGATTCCCAAAAACTTGACCCACTTCCTTCAATTTTTCCCCCACCCAGATAGATGAGTACCTCATTTTCATTTAACAATCTTGAGGAGGGTAACACGTGCTTGATATAACTCACCTTCAATAATTTCCTCTTCCTTTAACGAAATGGAAGAAGTAAGGGTTCGTTCCCATATGGGTCCTTCAATGTGTAGTCTAGTGAGTCCAGAGAAGGAAAAATCGGTGGTTTTCATGTTTAGAGAATTTGAAAAGAACTTAAAGGCGACTCCATGGATGACTTTTTTGTAAATTCAGTCTCCCAAGCCCGAAAAAAGTTTAAAACAATATAGGGGAGAACTCTTCTAATCATTCTTGATTAGAGTGTTCCTTTTTCGTAATTAGTCTCACGAGGCCGAGAAAGAGATAAACTATCACTCAAAAGATGCCCTTTCAAACCTTTTAACCAGTGTGAAAGGAAGCAAGATCACTCGACAATATTTTCATGTTTAGAGAGTCTGAAAAGAGCTTAAAGGATACTCCAAAGAGTTCCTTTTTCGTATAGATTTTACGAGTCTAAAAAAGAGATAAAAGTGTACTCGATAACCTATTCTCACGTATTTACGAACATGAGAAAGAACAAATACTAAGCTTTATAACTTATTCTCATGTATTTACGAGCACGAGAAAGAACAAAGACTATGATCGTTCTAGAAAAAGACTACTACGTTATGATGGGAATGACCTTCAAACGAGGCTGACTCCTAGCAGTGTGTCTCTCTAGAGGTAGTTTTCCCCCAACTTCTTTGGCAGAAGTTGGCGGGTTTTCTCTAGCATGATGTCCAGCGGCTAGAGACCTTTCCCCCAAGCGTCATTTCCTCCGGTGATTCTTCTTCTTTCCTTGTTTATATTTCTGGTTACTAATGGAAACATTTTCACTAGGTGGGGGAAAAGAAGGTTCAAGTACTTGATCTAGAGCGAGAATTGATTGTATTGGAGGGGGGTCTGTTTTATTTTGTAATGAGCTTGACAGAGACAATGAATGATTTGCGTCGAGACTAGGTACTAACAAAGGATGAGATTAATCGAATGTAATGTCCCCCACCTCTTAGAGAGGTGATGTGCAGACTCAGTGGCCTGGGCACCCCCACTAGGTCATAGTCTTACACTGAAGGGGGAAGTCAAGGAGGCTAAAGTTATATTTTTAAGTTGACTTAAGAAAGGAAAAGGGAATAAGGGTAAAAGATAACTCAACAGAAGAATAGAAGATTAACCATGGGAGTTAACCTAACTCAACATAGATTTAGAAGGAAAAAAGTATAAGTAAGAGGCTGGGGTGCACCTATTAGGCATTCTGGTTTTGGATTAGAATTTTCTATTTCTCTTGAGCATTTAGTTTGGGGGTTTTGCTGTACAAACCCTTGTGAGCAAATCAGTGGTAAAATAAACACTCACCTTGTTCCGCAACTTGGTCTCGGGGATGAAAGACTCCTCCACACCATTCTAGTCTCAGCTCATCTCCATCTAGCACTTTAGAAGGTAGCAGGTCGTACTGTTCTTGTGTTTCTAGCAAGGGCGCACCATCATCTAGAGGGAGGTTCAATACAGCTTATCCTGAGGGCCTAGGGCCATTCCGACAATTGGGTTTTGTTTGCAGGGGCAGGACCATCAGTTTGAGAGCTTTTCTGGAGGGTTATCATCATTCTACATTTGTCTGCAGATTGGGACATCTTGGAGCCATAGGGGACGTCCTGTGATTCATTAAAAATCAGATCTAGGGAGATCTACTTGAGATCTGAGTCCGAAACTTCTCCCATGGGATTCTCATAGCCCGCTCTATATTCTTAGAGAGTTTGAGAGCATTTGGAGGACTCCTTCATCAGGGCTGAACCAGCTAGGGTTTCAGTCATCCAGTGGGACACACCATTCAATGGAGGAATTCATATCTACAGGGTTTGAGAGTGGATTTGGGAATTTGGACATCTGGGTTGTCCTTACAGTTTCCCGATCTATCATTTGGCATATTTCTCGGGATGATTGGACACTTTTGGTAGCAGGGATGAATTATTGAGGGCTTCATCATTCTAGCAAGGCGTGGCACTTTCCAGCTTGGAGGTTGAGCATTAGTACGGCTCATATCTACTTGATTCAGTCTTCATTGTATATCCAGCCTTTGGAGGCTTATTTTGTATTGTCAGGATCATTTTGTAGTAGCTCATATCTATTGCTTGTACAACCATCTGATGTTTATGCCAGATCGGCCATCTATTGTATTGATCTTACATTGCTCATAATAAAAAGGTCATATCTTTGCTTGTGCTTCTACATCTTGAATACATTGTGATCTTCATGTGTTGATGAATCTTGTATGCACTT
>JZKD02S2224755.1:189519-203611 GCA_000966675.3 Picea glauca
CTTCATGTGTTGATGAATCTTGTATGCACTTAATAACTCAATAAATACCTGCACATCAATAGATCAGTAGTAGTTAGTGATTCCAAGAAAATATTTGGCTTGGGATCATTACATCGAATGATTTTCATACCTGAGTCGAAATCATGTTTAAGGTGGAAACCTGCGCAGTGGGAGGAGCAGGAAAAGGAAAAACCCCCATGAGCGAGGAATCCTTGAGAATACCTACACCTACACTCTCAAAATTATTATGTCCAAGAAAAGGGGCATTATTTGTTGCAACATTGTTTAGATCTGGAGTTGTATACTCAAGTTGGTCAACAATGATAATATTTCCTTAATGGGAAAATCGTAAAATAGGAAACACTAAATATGTGACGGAAGTCATTGCATAGAACCAACTTCGACCAAGTAACAAATTATAATCTAGGGGCATTTTGACTACTTCGATATCAACTGAAAAATTCTTATCCTTCAAAGTCACAGCGAAATATTTCAAGAGTCTGTGAGGTTGGAAACCATGTCCATCAAACGCTTTCAGGGTGGTAGGGGATGGGGAACGTGTAGGAGAACCAAGGGCTCTTCAACAAGGAAACGACATGACACAAATAGAGGCTCCCTCATCCAAAAAATTATGATGGATGTTCTTTCCACCAACCAAAACTTGAATTTGGAATGTTAAGTGGTGGGATACTTTCTCCTTAAAAAAATCTAGTTTAAACATAATTAGGTTCGACTCCTCAGGATCCATGGCTCCAATGGCCGACAACAAGGTTCTACGTTAACTTGGGCAGTGTTGTAGAACTTCGAGGTTTGACATAGCACAAGGATCTTATGCCAAATATTCAACTATGTTATAGTTTTGGGCAACGCGTACATTTTGATTAAATGTCGCTTTTGGAATTACGCTCTTGGGCGGGCGCAATGTTGCGTCAAAAATCATATTCTCTATATGAAGAGGATTGGAATATGGAGGAGGAGTAGAGTTAGAATTTTGGTTGACAACCTTCCCTTTAGTCTGATCACCTGGAGGAGTGTCATAAGTATTTTCACTAGTTGTGACATTAATCGTCTTAAAAATGTAAACCTTAGAGGTGCTTGTGGAAGCATCCCCATGGTGGGAATGAATTGGGTCGCTTTCTTGCAGAGGGACGAGGTTTTTTGCAACCAGATGTTTATGTTGAACTATTTGAGAGGTACCCTTCATATATTTAGTGAAAGCCTCATGATGAGGGAAGTCTTTCATGTAGTGGTATTCCTCAGAAATCATTTAAGGAGATTTAGGTTTCCTTATCGATTGAGTATAAACAGACTTAGGATTATCCTTCTCATTAGAATTTTTCTTGGGTTTTCCCTTGTTTCTCTTTTTACCTATTGGTTTTTGAGATGAACTTGATTATACCGCATTCACCTTAGAGGTTTGATCAGGAGCCAAAATAGTTGTGGTGTTTGGAACAAAACTAGATTCTGGAGCAAGTCTTGATGGATCATTTGACGGACGAAGAGCATTAGGGATCAGATTGTAAAGTGTGTTGTATTGGGAGTAAAACAAGTCCAAAATTGTGCACAGTTGATATCCTACTCCTCAGTAACTATGTTTCCCATAGAAACATCACAGGCGATGGGAGGCAAGAGTGACATTGTAAACCAATCCGCGAGGAGTTGGTCTGGAATTGGAGCTTTAATCAATCGTCTTCATCGTCTCTACTCATGAATATGATTAGAGATGTGGGTGGAAGATAATTGTCGAAGAGAGGTCAAACGTTCTGTACCGGTATCGTACCATATAGTCAACTGAAAATGCGTCAGGAAATCCATAGAAAGAGAGTTAAAGTTGACAAAATAGTTACACGGCAGTTCAATGTACCATTTTGTTTTCGAACCTGTAAGTGTTCTCTGAAAAAGTCTAAGACGAATGGAAACATCCAACAAAGAGTTGGAAGAACACCATAAGTGGAAATTCATAACATGATTGTTAGGATCTTCCCCAGGTTTTTCGTCAAATTTCATAATGTCGGATGGTAATTTGGCAGGGATGGAGGGCCAAAATGGGGCATGAAGGATGGGGTCATTTGTTAAGTGCGACAGATATGGAATATCTTGTGAGATGGAGATTGAGTATCATGTGAGATGGAGATTGAGTATCTTGTGTAAATGTGGTTGTGTGAATGACTTAATTGTTGGCCATTTGACCGATGGGACAACCAAGTAAATCACTTGGCATGTGCATGTGTGGAAAAAATGAAGCAAGAATATTACTTGAATCACGTGCAAGAGGATATGAATGCACAAGTGGTTGATTCATGGTCACCTAGGTCACCTATTTCTGGTAAATAATAAGCACCAACAATAGAAACTATGGGAGTTTTTGAAAAAGATGAATTCCCAAGTCCTTTAGGAAAATCAAAAATCGGTGGGTTCATGCCAAAAGATGGTGTAATGGTGGAATCGAGCGGTAAAAGATAAGAAGAATAAGAATAAACTTTATCTTGTGGATGATGGATCAAATATTGGTTGGCCAAGTGGATCAGTAAATGGAGGATTCAAAAAATATTCCAAGCTTTCTACGAAGGTTGGGACCGATTCTTCAACATGATGGCCACTTCTAGGACTGACACTCCCAGTTTTAGAAGTGTGATCTTTGATCACTGGTTCGTAAGAAATATTATGTTGTGGTTTCTTAGTGTCAGGTTCCATACCTTGTATACTGTGAAAAATATGATCCTAAGGTCAACTATGAAAGACAAAGAAACACACTCCTATGAAAATTAAAGGCAATCAACCAAGAAACAACATATTTAAGGATATTTCGAAGATGGGATATCAAGACGTCAATGAAGAAGTGAGAAGTAGTGACACCGACCTCCACATAACATCCCTTCTTGATGCAGGAAACCCTTGCTTTCATGGGATCACCCTTCAAGGGTACTGAGAGTGTGATATGACGTCTTCCCCAGGTACCATGGGAATCCCCCCACAGTCACATTTGTAGGTACCTATGAAAGGCCACTAAGGTTACCAACTCACAGTTATCCTTTGGGGGGTACATTCGATAGTTGGGACCGAACATATGGGAAGGATATCAAAGTATGAATCTCTTCAAGAGAAATGAATACAAGTGGACTGGTAGGACTCCATAGCACCCTAAACATATTGGGAGTTCATGAAGCACCAAGACCAAATGAAACTAGTGGTTTCTCAAGAACAACCCCCAATATACTATATGTTCGCTACGATTGGTTAATCTTTGGAGGGTTAATCTTCATTGATATCTCGCATGTGACCTCGTGTTTGTCCCCTGTGTGAGGGGGTTCCCGTCTATGCTTATGAAAAATTTGTATTTATATGTTCTTTAGTGTTCTACATTTTGTTTAGTAGTCTTGGACAGTTTACTAACTTCACCTAGTCCAAAGAACCTAATCCTAGGCTATTGTTGGTGTGATAAAAACAAAAAATATTTGAGTTGATTTTATTAGAGCCTGGTTGATTTTAATGGATTTTAACTCAAAGGTTTCACGGAGATGAAACTGATGATGTGTAAGAGACTCGACTCCAATAAAATGAAAAATAATGATATGCAGTTCTTTCTTTCAATGAATTCTACGTATGGGAAGGAGAAGAGTTATATTCTTCTTAACACAATCCATCACTCAAAACAATGCAACTTTCAATTTTTTGGATCAATACAATGCCAAAATACCAAGCAAATGTTACCGAAAACCGAAATGCGCATGCAAAACTAGCTCTTTTTTCCAAAACATAAGCCAAAACAAACTTCCTAATGAATGAAAAATTTCTTCGTTTAATTAACTATGAAAGGAGATATGCAAACTTTTCACTTCTTAACTTTTAGATGAAAGAGATCTAAGTTTAAGACAAAGAATTATGAGGCAAAAAATAAATGAAACAAAGTGCACTCAAAGAGATGAGAACTGAAAAAAAAAACAAAAAAAACTAGGAGATAACCCGTTTAATCAAGAACTCGGTGATGCAAAAGAGAAAGAACACAAACACTCACGAAAATCCTCAAACGATGAGCAGAAGAAACAAAAATCAAGCTAGGTTGTCATAACAGTCCTAATCATCTAGAAAAGTGAGATGTTTCAAATGAAGACATGAAGTCGCAATACCAAGAAACCTTTGCAAACCTTAGTTGATGAACAGTCCTAAACAGTCAAGCAATCTGAAATCTTTACGAAACGAATATCAGATAAACTCAAAAGGCAAAAAGAACCAAGGGATCCTGTTAACCCAAGGGGACCAAAACTAAGAGAAAATTTGCAGACTCAAAGGATAAACATAAATGAGAGATAAATGTCCAAATCATATCGAAACAAATTAAATAGTATTCAAAGGTATCTGAGAAAAAATCCCCTTAGGATCAGACTGAGAAAAAGTGAGCAGAAAGGGGCATAAAAACCCAAAAAAGGAGATCAGTGCTCTCGTTTCCAAATGGACAGGGTGCTATATTTCTCTGGTATACACTACAGGGGAGCGTTGATCCTAGATCATCACTCTACTATACATAGTAGAGGAGCATTTCCCTTCCAAAAAACTAAAAAAAAAAGGCTAAAAACTCAGAAAACTTTGCCAAAGAATCTGTGAAATATTCAATGAAGAAGAGAGAAAGGGAAGTAGATCATAAAAAATAAAAAATAAAAAAGATCTGAAGGTGGGAAAAATATCATACAATCCAAGGAAAGACAAGTCCATTTCTTTCCCCAATGGAGTCACCAACTTCTATTACAGAAATATTTCCCTGCGAACAGGTGAACTTTCCCTTGGATTACTAACCCCTATACCAAGACATAAACAATCACTTGGACACTACCATTCCTATAAAATCATTTTTCTTATCGAAAAAGAGAGGAGAAGGTAAAGTAGGATGTACTTTATTTACGACGTTTTTCCTAGCTGCTCCTATTCGCAAGCTTGATCCAATTCCTAGCACAAATCAATACCTTCAATGAACAGCAAGAAACAAGTGACTTCCTTATAATATAATGGATTAGGAAAAGAAAATTCATCTATGCAAATTAAATTAAACATAGACAAGCACATGAAACCACATAATTGAAGGAAATAGGCCAAGTGTATTAAATGAGAACAAGGAAAACTTACAGACCATGAATGATGTCAGCTACAACTCCTCCAAGCTCTCCTCATCCAACCCTTGCATGAATCATGTTAGCCCTCTGTAAATATTTTCGGCTGATAAACAGACGACAAAGGTAACTGTTTCAGCCAACTTTGAGGCTCGAAACTAGCCTATCGTACATGGAGAGGGATCTCTCAGGAGACTCTGTCTCCGCGCAGAATATGGATTTAAAACTATGGCTAGATTTAACACCTTTGAAATAATGGGTTTTGTTTATATTGGTGCAAGAAAGTAATACTTTGCGCTATGGATTTGATTCGAGGAAAACAACATAAACAAATGACTCGGTGACTGAACTTGAGAGGAGAAGGCTAAGCGAGCAACAGTCTTCAGTGAAAAATCGTAATGTGTGATGGGAGAAAACACAGGAAGTAACTCAGAGCACCGCTGCAGATGAATTCGGGGTTAATGTTTAGAAGAAAACGTTTTTTTTCTAAATGGAAGGAACAAGGGGCGCTGCGCAGCAAATCCACAAGCTCGAAAATTCATTCTGAATTAGACAAAAAAATATGTGAATAAAGATGATAGGAAGCACGCATGCAAAGAAAGAGACACAATACATCCAACTGCTACAATTAGAATCTTTTCATCAAAGCTATAGGACTTTTGCATTAAGCTTCGGTCGAACTCAAATTACATGCAATATTTTATTGTCTATACTAATTTTTCCAACCAACCTGGATTACATTGAAAAGATCAAATATATAAACGAGGGCGTCGCTTGGGCTACCCTATTCTTCTAACTACTATCTCTACAAAATAGGGAACTGATTGTTATTCATTAAAAAACTCTTCGCATGAAGTTTTCCAAAAATAGACAAAAGGTACATATGGATACATCATGATCGATGTAATCCACCACGGGGACTTGGTCGTCGATCAGGTATTTGGGTAGACAAGTGTATATCAAAGTCTCACTATCTATTGTAACGGATTTTTTTTTCTGCTGCGTGCTTATTTTCTAGGGGAAGTGTGCGCAGCAAGTGGTTGTAGATAGTCGCGACCGTTATTAATGTGGCAAATGTCTTGGGCGATATCTCTTTCAAAATTGTCAGGATTTTTTGTTTGTTTGAGGATACAGGTATGAACTTGGATAATCTTGTTTCTTCTACCCGCTGGCGAGAGTTGCACGGGCTATCTCTTAGACCTCTTCACATTCTCTGGAGTGTTTTCCATACCTTTCTTCCGACATTCGTTGTGCTTCATGCAGCTGTACAATCGTATCTTGAGCCTCTTGGAGTTGTCTCTTGAGCCACATCATGTTCCCATCGTGACCTAGTGTTGTTGATGCTTCTGTGATATTTGTCGCCAATTGTTTCCTCAACTCCCTGTTTTCATGGTACATCTCAGGGATGGATAGCTTCACTTTCTTCAGCTGCTGAGATGTCTCTTGATCATTTGAGTCTGTGGCATACATCCTCCTTGTTCTGCTCCCACTTCCTCGACTGGTACTTTCCAAAGGATCCAGGCGGATGACGCACATAAGTATTTGTTCAGCGATTGGTTGTGCACACGGCTCATCTAAGATTCGAGTTTCCCCGTCTTCCTTGTTCTTCCTTGGTCTGCCCCTTCACCGAGGTATCTGTTGTTGGTGAGACAGGACCTCTACTATCCCTCCTTGCTGCGCAATTCCTTCCACTCCAAGTTTTGCGCGGTGTGATGTCGTCTTTCCCGTAGGTAAAGGAAAAATATCCCTTTTGTCTTTGGGGATGCCTATTATGAGCGAGAATGAATCCTGATCAATCTGGGGCTCGGTTCTGGCGATCCTGCCACTACATGTACCCTTCTTCATGTTCTAAGAGGTCTCCATGCAACAATCGGTATTTATCTTGCGCGCAGTACATCGATCGAATGCCCAATATGGAGAATCTGATCGACCTTGGCCTACGAGAAAAATTACAGACAGAGCTTGGATCTGATTTCATGAAAAAAAATGGGTGTAGAACCTACGAGATTTATAATCGATCGATCGGAAGAAATAATCGTGCCAAAGAACAATGAATTCATGGCAACTAGATGTTTCAAATCGAACTCAGGATTTTTCATAACACATCCCTGCATGTAAAGTACAGGCGATAAGGGTTGTAGGGCACACATGATGTGAACGTCATGATTTTTCATTCCTTTGGCCTCCATGATGAACTAATAATAGTTACAGCACCTTCTGATGCGACCTCCATTAACTACTTGACTCGACCTGGGGCATGTAGAGACTAACTTTGACAGAACCCGACTTTCTGGGAACAACATACCCGTACCTTTCATGTATGTTTCAACTCTGACATCCCTTCCCGTTTCTAAGGGCCAATCGGCCACTTGCTGACTTTGACCCTTTCATTGCTACATACCTAACTTCACGTGTTTTGACACATGGGATATAACTTGACTGAAAACTGACTCTAATTGAAAGAAAAATGACGACACTGACATCTGGCTCCAACGGGGATGTTATCCTCCCTACGAGGTAGCAAAGAACAGTATACCAAGTGCTTGACCATTGGGCGTTATTTCAACTCTTCGACATTGCAATATGAACCTAAACCTAACGATGCAGTTTCTAAAAAAGACTCAGCATAAAACTAAGGGCCTTCACTTTGGGTTTCAATTTCATGCTAACCTACTAACTTGACACAAAAATAAAATGACTATTTACAATGACAAATGACTTAAACGGAATTTATTTCATCAGATAATGTTTTAGGAACCTTTCGTTTAGAGGCCCCAACCAATGCATTCCCCATTTAGTTCTTCTAGAAAATAATCATTATTTTCGCGATGTGCACTGATTTTGAATGGACCCATCCATAGGTTATCGAACTTTCCATGCTTTCCTTTGTCCTTATTTCTTGCATCCCATCTCAACACTAGATCACCCAACTGGAAATCGTCTGGCTTGGAACGCTTGTCAAAGGCTTTCTTCATCTTTTCTTGGTGGAGTTGTGATCGATTGTACACTTGTTCCCTCATCTACTATATGTGAACTAGTTGGTTTATTCTTCTGTGTGTGTCATTTGGCTTAGCCTCCTGCTCTTCCAATAGTTTTCTGATGGGAAGCCCCAATGTAGTAGGGAAAATTGTGTCTGTGTTGTATATAATCTGGAAAGGTGACGTTGAAATGGACTTCTTGGTGGTAACCCGATCTTCCCATAGTGCGTAGATAATCTTTTTATGCCAAGCTTTCTTATTATCCTGCAGTATCCTTTTGATGATCATGGATAGGATTTTATTTGAGGATTCTGCTAGCCCATTTCCTTGTGGGTAGTACATCGTAGAATTCCCCGGGGTTATATTGTAATCCTGACAAAAATTTTCCATCCTCTTATACTTGAATGTGTTTGCATTGTCTGTTATGATATTGACAGGACACCCAAACCTCAACAAGATGTTTGTCTCCAGGAATTGGATGATGACTACGTCGGTAGAGTGTTTCATGGGGATCGCTTCTATCCATTTTTTGAAGTAGTCAATGGCCGTGAATATCCATTTGTGATGTGCTGAGGATGGCGGATTTATTTCCCCTATGAAATCCAAACCCCACTACATGAACAGTGCCTTGACTGAGACCGGATTTAGTGGCAGGGGATGCAGCTTTATTCTCCCGTCGAAAATCTGACATTTGTGGCAGTTGGAGACTTCTTTGTACATGTATGTGAAGATTGTAGGCCAATAGTAACCCGCCTTTAGGATTGTGTGCATGATGGTTTTCCAGTAATGGTGTCCCCCACAGTCTCCCTTGTGAAATTATTATGTGGCTCACTTTGCGTCATTCTCGAGCAAGCATCTTAGCAACATTCCCCAAGGATCTTTCCAGTAGAGTGAATTGTCCAGGATGCAAAACTTAATCTCTTTAAGCTTGATAAATCTAGCCTTAGTCTTACTTATGCCCGAAGGGGCCTAGAGATTCTTCAACACATAGATGATATCAGCATACCACGGTGAATCGACGAACTCCTGGGACACTTGCGCAGTCATTTCTTCTTGAGGACTCTCTGACATATCAGTGATGAAATTTATTCCCACGACGTCGTAGTCCAACTATGCCATTAGCTTCACAAGACCCTGACCCTTAATCAATTTCATAGGCTTGATATCCAAGTCATATTCCAGCATGGCCGCTATCCACTTACCTCTCCTTCCTTCGGGGTCGGCCTGAGTCAGGATATCCTTTACTGAGTTGTTGGGAACATAAACAATGACGTGGGAATGCAATACGTACGTCATGAACTCCTTCAAGGCCTTCACTAAAGCATACCATTGTTTTTCCATGACATTGTACCTTAGTGGAGCATCCCGCAGTGTCTTGCTGAAATAAGATATAGGATTCTTGAATTTTTGTTCGTATTTCTGTAACAGCACATCGACAATCGTATGCTCTAAGGCAAATGAAAATACGATGAAATCCTTCATGAAATCTGGACTGGATAGTTTGGTTCTCTAGTCAATGCCACCTTGATATATTCAAATGATTTCTTGGCCTCTGGGTTCCACTTGATTTCATTTCCCTTTCTGAGCATGCAAGTGATATGTTTTATAATCTCTGCCAGATTCGAGATGAATCTCCTCAAGAAGTTTACTTTTCCTAGGAAGGATTGCACTTATTTTTTGTTGTGTGGAGTGCCAATCTTCAAGATCCATTCCACCCTGATGGGGTCTATATTAATGCCTTCCCTCAAGATAATATGTCCCAACATCTTCCCTTCTTCCACCCCGAAATGTGATTTCTTTGGATTTAGTGATATGCCGAAATTCCATCATTTCTAGAAAACTTTCTTCAAATGCTTGAGGTGTTGTTCGTCGGAGCCAAAGTATATTGTGATGTTGTCCAAATATATTACAATGAACCTGTCCTTTTCGTCGGCAAATGCGATGTCCATTTCCCTCTGGAAAGTGGCTCCATCTTTCATTAGGCCGAAAGGCATCTTGGTGTACATGAACGTTCCCCATGGAGTTGTGAAAGCTATTTTTTCTCTATCGTTTGGGTGGACCATGATCTGATTATACCCTAAAAAATTGTCCAGCATGGACATATTATGGGACCCCACCACCTTTGGCAGTATATAGTCCATTTTTGGAAGAGGGTAGTGATCCTTGAAAGACACTTTGTTTAAATTTCCGAAGTCTACACACAGTCTTATCTCGACGATCTTCTTTCTCATGGGCACCAAATTAGCTACCCATTTAGAGAATCACAAAGAAACAATAATCTTAGTGTCGAAAAGTTTCTTTACCTCTTTCTCGATCAGTGGCAACAATAGGGGGTTTATCCGTCTCAACTTCTGTTTGAAAGTTTTATGATCTTCCTTGAGAGGGATAACATGTTGGATCACCCTAGTGTGATACACTTTCAAATCATCATATCTCCATGTGAAAACATTAGGAAAATCCTTCATGATCTTGACGTATTCCTGCTTGACCTCTAAGCTGAGTGTTTTTTATAACTTGATCATTTTTGGGTTCTCCTCAATCTTGATGTTGCAGTCTTCCACGTCCTCTTCATTTGCAGTGATTTTGGGGTTTTTAGCCACATCATTTTCATCAAACATTTTTTCCAGCGACACTAACCCCTTCGGAATAATGTTATTCTTCAATTGTATTATGTCCCTTCCCACTATCTGGCTATGGAAAGGGTCGTCATTACTACACTTATCTTCACTCCCATCTTTGTCACAACAGCATTCGTCATCGATCTTTATGTTCACAAACTCGTCGCTCATCTGAATAAATTTTTCTACCTACTTGTCGTCCTCAAACACCTGCAAGTATTTGATATTATCAGGCACTGTTAGCCTGTGTTTGAATTCAATATCGTATTTTTTGTTTGGGAATATGGGGATTTTAAAAACCGAGGCCAAGGTGGCCAACGCATCGACGATCTGATTTTTCACCCTTGGGATAGCAAATATGTCATAATCTGAAAATTTCTCGAGGAGGTCTAGCACCAAGTTCCTGCACGCTCTCACCCTGGGGTGTTTTGTTTGATATATGCCTTTAACCTAGTTTATGACTAGTTCAGAGTCTCTGAGCACTGTTATCCTCTTTGCGCCTAATTCTTTCGACACCTTCAGGACCATAATCAGTGCCTCATTATCGGCCATGTTGTTTGTGCATTCGAATGCGAGCTTGTATGAGCACAACTTTGTGCCCATTTCAGGGGGGCTTACCCACATGCTAGCCCCAGCCCCTTCTTTGTTGACTGCATCGTCAAATCTCATGTTCCATGTCCCATTTTTCATTCGTTCCTCTGAGTCAATGCACTCTGCTCCTTTCCACACGATTTCCTCATCGGCTGTCATGATGGTTGTCGGCTCTTCTTCTTCAAAACTCAGGTCATTGTAAAATATAGAAGATTCAATATTAGTGTCTATGGAGTATATGGGATGTCTATTTGGCTACGTCTTGCTTCTCACCATGTGCTTCAGCAACACTTCTCTATACAATCGTTTGTCCTAGCCAAATATCAGAATGGTGGCGTATGACATGTCCATTTACAAGGTCCCTTTCAACTTTGCAGACCACGATCTAGACAGTAGCATGCCAAAACTTAGGGGAATGTCTACCATGACCACGCCCATCACCATGTTCTTCGAAGGGATCTAGGCCAATGACACAACCAAGTCTTTGATGAGGCCCACGCACTTGACTTTCCTCGAGTCAAAAGAGAAAAGGTCCTTATAAGGTCTGGTGACGTCCAAACCCAATTCGTCAATGATCACATTTGGCATGAATTGGTGTGATGCACTTGAATCTAGCATAGTGTTATGCAGGGTCATTTCATGGACCTTCAAACTAATGTAGAATGGAGGGATGTCCTCAGTATCACTTGTCTCTTCAACGTGCAGACTAAACAAGATAGTGGGGTGATCATCTTAGACATTCAGAGTGTCAAGGGTCCCTCCCATTTTCAACATTTTAATAATTTTCTCCTAGTATTCACCCTTTCTGATAAGTTTGTTGAAAGGGACAGATATTTTGATTTTATCCATTTCATGTTCAAATTTAAAGGGAGGACAAACTTTCTCTACCTCTTTTCCACCTGCTTCTCGGCTTGCTTCCGGAGTTTTCTTCGGGGCCTCCTCCTTCGACTTTTCCTTTTCCGCCGCATCCTTGTTTGTGTTGTCCGGCCTTGGTCGAATTATGGAAGGGGAATCTATCAGAGGTTTCCTTATGGGATTAGTCTACTGAGGCTCGATAGACACTTCCTTGCTCCTGAGGTTATATTTTCTTTGAAACTGCATGATGGCGTTCTAATAACCTTTTCTGAACTCTTTCGTTTCCAAGGACATCACATCATCAGTTTCCCCAATCCATGCCTCGTCTATCTCCAGCATGAAATAATCTTTTATTCTCATGTACCAATCATGTTCGCTCTTTGTCAAGAACACGCGCAGGTTGTTTTCATCATAACAATGCATTTGGTCTTCGAACATATGATTGAATTCTTCATCCATGTAGTTGTTTTGGAACGGAGGTCTTGTCTAATGGTCTCCATGATCTCTTTGCTCCCTCTTCTCCCTATGTCTGATCTGAGGAACCTGACCTCTTCTGAGGTTTTGATTCTTGGGTTGGGGGTCATGCTATTCTTGAGCAGTGGGTATGTTTCCTACAGACATCTTTTCCATTAGGTTCTCCATGGTTCTCATCATTAATTCAAATTTGTCATTTGCAGATCTCGACATTGATGGTTGCACGTCTCCTTGGGGCTTCTTATGGCCTCTGTTGAATCTTTGTTTGATCTTCCCTGATGCCATCATATTTACCTCGAATTCGATTGCATTTCTCATTATCGCATCCAGGTTTTTCGATCTTCTTTCTCTCAATAGCGAAAAAAAATTGTTGTCGAAAGAGTCAGCGTACCGCAACTGCGCAACCTCGGGAGGTGGTTGGACTTCTGCAGGAATCGAGTTATAAACTTTCATGAAACGAGCTGAGAATTATTGCACCATCTCCTCCGATGCCTTCTTCATGTTATTGTACTACATCAACAACTGCAAGGGGTTCTTCTTGTCTCCCCATCTATTGATGAAATATGACTCGAACGTGGTGAAGTCTTGAATACTTGTTGGTCATAGGGATTTGAACCACTTCCTCACCTCCCCTTCAAAAATCTATGCGAACAACCTCATTTTCGTGTCTGCATAGTCTACCTCTTCCAGGTCCACGAAGTCATTGAACCAATCCAGATGCTTATGGGCTGAAACTTTCCCTTCAACATCATAGAGTTTAATCCTCTGGCCGTAATTCTGGGGTAGATCATGCAGCTGGGCTGGAAGAAAGAGGGTGGAGAATATTGTTATTGGATAAATCCGTAGGTGCAGACACTAACCGATCTCCCTAGATCCACCTGGATCTAGAACAAAGCAAGACAAAACATGACTCTTTCACTAGATTTTGATCATTGAAGTAAATAGGAGGCAAGAACAAATAACATATCTTATTATCGCTTCCTATGGTTTTTGTTTCTCCTGCTTCTCTCCAGTGCTCTCATACATTCAATACCAAGACAACACAAACCAACCAAAGTGAAGATAGCACAATCTATTCAACAGTCAATCTATGTATATGATCAAGGAATTATACAATAAAGTGGAAATAGCTTTATGGGAAAGGGACATGCTACTGTATCATATTAATGGAAAGTAAAGATTACAACCTGAGCCTTGATGTTGAAAACTTCCTTTCGATGGCCCTTGGCTCTGACACACACACTTTCTCACTTGCATGAAGAAGATCAACCCCTTTGGATAAACTTATTGGAATCTCCAATTTGTTGTAGCTTTAGTCCTTCACACAATTCTTTCACCAATTCTCCAATGAATCTTGCATAACCTTTTCCATGAGAATTCCCTCAATATATAGGAGAGAATGAATTAGTTACTTGGATAGGAATGATCCCAAAATATCAGGGAATCCAGTACTAGGATAACCATTTGAATGCCA
>JZKD02S2224755.1:204841-222804 GCA_000966675.3 Picea glauca
ACTCTCTCAGTTCCTTTTTCGTAAAATAGTCTGAATGAGACCGAAAAAGAGATAAATTATCGCTCACCAGACGCTTACTTCAAATACTTTATCGAGCGTGAAAATAGCAAGGTCGTTCGACGATCTTTTCATGTTTAGAGAGTCTGAAAAGAGCTTAAAGAGGACTCCAAGGGGGTTCCTTTTTCGTATAACCTTGTTGAGCCCGAAAAAGTGATAAAAGTATGCTCAATCGCGTTCTTATGTATTTACGAGTGCAAGAACGGACAAAGACCACGTTGAGTTTTTTATATAAAAACCATAAAAAACAATCAAAAACATGTGATAACAAAGAAAAACATGTATGTATCCCTGTATTTGATCATCAAAGTCATCACGCCTGCAAGATTTATACTCAACATGACATTAGGGATTAGGGTTTAATCGATAAATAATCATAAAAAACCAAAATGATATAGTAAAAGTAAATAAAAGGAGTAAATGCTCTTTTTACCACATCATTTTTACATTTCCACTATTGAGCTCAAAAAACCCCTCTTTTACCCTCCAAGTTCGGCGTCAGATTACGGGAGCTACGAGAGACCATTCAGCGAGTCGTCTGTGAAATTTAGGTAGTCTCTTTGTCCTTAACACTTTCATGGTTTAATTTTGTAATTTCATTGGTTAAATTTTCATTTTTAATTTTATTTCCCAAGACCTACATGCACGCTGCCATTCCCGCAGGCAGGCTATATGGGGCCTGGGAGAATGAGGCGTTCTCGCAGGTGAGCCTAAGGCCACCTGTGAGGTTCTCACACTGTGCACACAGGGCACCTGCAAGAACCACAAAGCTCAAAAAAAAAATTAAAATTTACCCAATGAAAAAGAATGGATGCATGAAAATAGTTGCTAATCTTCTTGTTGTGTCTCTTATGCAGATAATTGGCCATCAACATGGTGCTTGAATGGCGCGAAAGGGAACATGAAGAAGACAATGCAATGGCCAAAAATCATCCACCTACTATAGCTGCTTTGAGAGACTATGGGCTCTTGAAGTACTTTCACATCCCAGGCATGAGGGCCCAAGTCAGACTATTAGAGTACCTGGTGCGCATGTGGGACCCTGATCAGCAGGTGTTTCATGTGGGGGTCCACACACTGTCCTTAGACATTGAGGACATTAACTTTTTGACTGGTTTTTCATGTCAGAGGTACTATGTGAGCCTAACTAGTAGTAGAGGTGGTGGGCTAAAGATGAGTGAGTACTGCAATTTACACTGTGTTCCCGAGGCTGAGAGAAAGAAAGGAAAAGTAGCTATCTGGGGGGTACGAAACTTGACCGTCCGTACTATCCTTTTTAATATATATCGGATGGCTGGGAGTTCTACTCCTCACATGGCATTACAGAGTTACTTCCAATATGCTATTGAGTGTACTGAGCCTCAAGTGTTCAAATGGGTAGATGTTGTACTTCGCAGTATAAAAAAGCAATTGACCAAATGTAGGCGAGGTGACCTGAAGCAATTCGGGTACGGATCTTTGCTGGTATCCTTCTTCCTTGAGCGGGTCCCATTACTGAGGCTACAGGTGGAGTGGAATTTACCGACTCCCAGGGATCCGTGGGTGCTGAGATGGTGTCGGCTCATGGCCCGGCACGTAGCAGGACCGATCATCAAATATGATGATACTTTCTTTGACTGGCTTCAACCACAGATGTTGATGGTTGATGACTATGCTTATGTTGGGCTAGATTTCCAAGGAGATCCGGATTTGGTATTGCCAGAGGATGCTCAGTGGAGGGACCTTGGTAAGAAGTACACACATTTTCTCTTTTCAAATGTTTTTGTGATTTTTTATCATATTCAAATGTTTTTGTTTTATACGTTCGTCCAAAGACTAATGCAAAATCGTTTGTTGATAACATAGATGTTGGACCTTACATACCTCCTAGCACTTCGCCCATGCAGTGGCGAGGAGAGGTAGCAGCAGCACCACAGTATGTTGGGGATTATCAAGTGGTGGAACCAAATCTAGAGGGCCTGACTGTAGACATTCTAGACATGACTCTGGAAGAGGTTCCACGACGCGATCAGCGTCATACTGTAGGGGTATCAGCATCTATGAGTCGACTGCTCCGTAGGGTTCCTAGGGCAGTCGTGTGTTACCGTGAACGTCATCCATGACGTCACTTTGTAGAAGCTATGAGCTTCAAATTTTGACATTTTGGTCTTCGAACAAACTTTTTGTAAAAACTCTTTTGATCATTATATATACAGACGGCTTCTACCGGTTTACCTTATATTGTGTGAATTTCGATGTGTTTGACTTATAAATGATTCAAATGTCTGTCTAATACATAATTAGCCAATGCATCTGTTAATGTATTTAGACATCTAGGAATATGTTGATATTCAATGTGATCAAAATAACGTTCCAAGAGGCGAATTCGCAAATACACCCGTAACAAAGTAGGACTTCGAATAGAGTAGATATTACTTAACTGTAGTACTACAAGCTGTGAGTCAAGTCGCACAACCAAATGACGAATTCCGAGCAATATAGCATCAACCAATAATTCAATAACGTCGTTATACTTTGCAATGTTGTTGGTTGCACGACCGAGGCACACACCTCATAAAGAGACAAGTTCGTTTGTAGGGGCGTAAATTGCCCACGCAGCAGAAGAAAGGTTCTGAGTACTACGGCTAGCGCCATCATCAAAGCCAATATAGGGTAGCAAAGACTCCGACATATGGAAATCAAACACAACGTCACATAAGGGAAGAGACCAGATAACGACCAAAGCAAACTATAGTAACACACAAGAAGTATGATACATTAAAAATACAAGTACTAGTGCACAGATGATTTTATGCATAGTACTTCTTCAAGTACAACCCATTCCTAGGTTCACTCAAAGGGTTACCATTGTAATCTACCAACTCATATGCTCATTTTTCCAAAACTCGGCGAATGATATAAGGACCTCGCCACATGGGTTCGAATTTCCCAGCTCCTAAAAAATCTCGATCCTGTTCATAGAGAATAACAAGATCACCTTTGGAGAAAACACAAGGCTTGACATGCTTGTCATATTGGGCCTTGACACGCTTTTTCTGGGCTTCTATTACTAGAGTAGCGTCACATCGAGTTTTGTCTAATCGCATAAGATACAATAGACGTTCTTCTTCAGCAGAAGTGTTGGGTAGGAGTTCAACAGCTAGCTTCAGAGAGGGTATCTCGCATTCTATAGGAAGAATGGCTTCCACACCATAGACTAACCGAAAAGGCGTAAACCCAGTAGCGGACTTGACAAATGTCTAGTACGCCCATAATGTCGAAAACAACATTGTGTGCCAACTTGTTTTATGAATCCCTATCATTCGTCGAAGCATAGTTATGAGAATTTTGTTAATCGCATCAACTTGACCATTAGCTTGTGCATAATAGGGCGTTGAGTTATCATGGCAAAGACCCAACTTTTCAGTAAGTTCAAACATCATAAAATTCCTAAAGTGGCTACCCTGATTAGTGATGATAGCTTGGGGAACACCAAAACAAGCTATGACATGATTAAAAAGAAACAAGGCTGCGGTCTTTCCAGTGTTGTCAAATGTCAGCATCGCCTCAGCCCATTTTGTAAAGTAATCAACGGCTACAATGATGTAACCATGACTCCCGGTCGAGTGAGGGTGACATGTCATTAAATCAATGCCCCATTTCGCAAAGGGACCAACTGAGACCACAGGATGAAGAGGAGCAGGATGTGACCGAATTTTCTGGTTGTAGGTCTGGTAGGCATGGCATTTCTGAACGACAATAATGCAGTCGTTAAACAAAGAAGGCCAAAAATACCCTACGCGTAAGATCCTCTAGGTAGTAGCATACCTAGACATATGATCACCACATGCTCCGGAATGGTATTCATTCAGAGCTTTCTCGGCTTCGTCGAACGTTAGACAACGTCGAAAAACAGAGTCAATCCCCCGATGGTAAAGAGTATCCTCGAGGATAATGTATTGACGAGCTTGATAGCGTATGCGACGTCGTTCAATACTAGACAAAGTAGGACGAAAAGTCTGGGTTTGGAGATATATAATGATATCCCCATACCAAAGATCATTAGTGCTAATAAGGAAAAGAGATTCATCGGGTAATGAATCAACTGCTACATTTTCCGTTGCAGAATGGGGAAAATCGTATATCAAGTCAGCAAAAACTAATGACTTCTTGGACTTGGCACGGTTGAATTCCAAGTCAAACTCCTGGATTATCACAATCCATTTGGAGTATTTTCTCCCTAGCAATTGACGTGCCAAAATATGTTGCATGGGGTTGCAATGAGAAATTACTGTAGTCTTGCGTGAGAGTATATAGTGCTGGAAGCGTTGGACGGCTTGAACGGCAGCCAAGGCCAGTTTTTCGACATGTTGATACTTGATTTTAGTTGGTGTGAGACTTCGACTCAAGTAGTAAATAACATGTTCATCGTGCGCATCATCCTCTTGGAAGAGAACCATGCCAATAGTGTACTCCGAGGCAGCAAGATAAAGGAAATAATCACGAATGTAATCAAGAGGAAAGAGAAGCGGAGCTCACGTTAGGGACAACTTCAAAGATTCAAAAGCATTGTTGGCAAGGGTATCCCAAACAAACTCTGAATATTTCTTTAGTAGCCGCGTAAAACCACGAGTGATCTCGGTGTAATTAGGGATAAAACGACAAATAAAGTTTGCTTTCCCCTGCAAACTTTGCAACTGGCGCAGTGTAGAAGGAGGAGGGAGATTAAGGATTGCCTCAACCTTCAAAGGATCCACCTGGATCCCTTGATGCGAAATGATAAAACCGAGAAGATGACCGGATTCCACACATAAAACGCATTCATATGGATTTAAACATATCCGGTAGAACTGACAGCAAACAAAATGGCCCGTAGGTGGGTTGGGTGATCGACTCTGCGCATAGAGTGAGCGGGTAAATCGTCCAAATAGGGTTGAAAGATATGCTTGATATCATGAAAAGCATAAGACATAGCGCGTTGAAAAATTGCGCCCGCATTCTTAAGTCCGAAAGGGAGTTTCCGATAGGCAAAAGTACCCCAAGGACAAATAAAAGCAGTCTTATGTTGATCCTCAGGAGCGATGTTAATTTGATTATAGTCGGAGAAACCATCCATGAAAGAGAAGATTTCACTTCCGATGCAATCATCGACAATCTGATCGACGAAGGGGGTAGGAAAGTTGTCTTTGGGACAAGCTTTGTTAATATCCCTATAATCAACACATACACGAATGGTGCCTCCTTTTTTGTCAATCGGGACAGGATTGGAAACCCATTCTGTAAGAGCTACCGGATAAATAAAGCTGGCTTTCAGAAGTTTCTCAACTTCGAGCTTGATAGCAACCGCTTTACGTGGGTGAACTAGACGAAGTCATTGTCGGACGGGTTTAGTGTCGGGGTATGTTTTTATCTCATGTACAACAATTGCAAGGTCGATACCTGGCATCTCTTCGTAGCTCCAGGCGAAGATGTCACGAAAATCTTTGAAAAGGGAAGTATAGGTGACGATTTCGTCGGAAGAACACGAAGCTCCAATATGGACATTTTCAACAATCCCAGGTTTAATGGAGATGTCAATGGGAATCGTGGGCAAGATATTTCTTAAGTTCCCTTCAGCAAACACATCATGTGTAGTCTCGGGAACCGTCGATATGACAACAACGGTCAACGGAGTCGAAATCCATTGGTAGTTCTCAAGAGTATGTTGCTCCAACAAGAGGATGGAACGATGATGTCTATCATCCCAAGGGGTGTCCTCCATGACGGACATGATCATCTCGTCAGTGGAAAAAATAACACGAAAAGGATCGGGAGACAACTCATCAAGAGAGGGGGTAGAAGGTGTTGTCGATTGAATGGCCTGATAGGCAGGTTCAACCGGACTTAACGACATTATGTCACCGAAACGAAGATTATCTCCAGGGTCAAGGACAATCCAAGGGTCGTGAGACGCAGGAATTTCATGAGGCACAGTGGAGATCATGTTGATAGAAGCAACTGACGAGCGTGGAACATCGAGTAGTGGAATGGGAAAAGTACCCATTAACGAGGAGTCCTTTAAAAGGCCTACACTAACGTTCTCATAACCCGGTGGGGTTTTAGCAATAAACGGTATGTTGCCAGTACGGGTATCAGAATTGAAGAAGGCAAGTTGGTCAATGGTAACAACCTTTCCTTGATGAGGGAAGCGTACTACACAGAAAAGTGTTGACACAACGGCGTGCATGGAATCGATCCAGTTGTGGCCAAGTTGAAGATTATAATCAAGGGGAGCGTCAAAGACTTCCACTTTGACTTGGACCGTTTTACCTTCTAACGTAATGGGAAACGAAGGAAGAACATCGTAGGGCTTAAAACCGGAGCCATTGAAGGCTTTAAGAGTGTTATGTGATTCATTCAAGGGAGGAGAGCCTATGGCTTTCCAACAAGCAAAAGACATTACACACATCGAGGCACCCTCATCGATAACAGTTCGGCAAATGTTCTTGACAAAGACAACAACCTGTATCTGGAACGCGAGTTGAGGGGCTAACCTTGGAATGTGATCTTCCAAGTCAAAGACTATCAAATTCGTATCTTTTGGGTCAATTCCACCTATAGCTTTCAACAGTGCCTTCCGTTGTGCCGGACAAGACTGGAGGACTTCAAGGGCTGACATCGTTGAAGGTGCCTGGGCCAGGTCTTCAACAATGATGTAGTTATGGGCCGCACGAGCATGAGGATTGAAAGTCAATTTTCGAATGACACCTTTTGGGGGTGGTCACAGAACTGTATCAAGGCTCGATCATTTGAGATGAAGAGGACCGTTAGTAGGTGGAGTCGCGGGAGAGGGTTGGACCAACGAAGGAGGTAAATCATCAACCTTCTCCTTAAATGGAGAATAATCTTTGGCTCGAGTAGTGAGTGAAACGTTGTTCTGCTTAGAATCGCCAGTACACATCAAAACATAAGAAGTGGTAGAAGATGAGGGTTGGTCATGGATGACCAACTAAGCCTGTTTTTGAGATGGGAAGGGTTGGGACAAAACAACCGATGCAGGTGGTTTCAGGGCTCCCTGAAGGAACTTAGTGACCTCGGCACGTCGTGGACAATCCTTCATGTAGTGATCATCACCACAGATAAGGCAAGGGTATCAGGGTTTGCGCTTATCCCGGTCATCAACAGGGGTAGTTTTAGGTTGCTCTGTTGGATTATTATTTTTTCCCTCCTTATTCTTTCCTCTCCCCTTTTTAGATTTGTTTTTACCGGCTGGGGTAGATTGGACAACATTTACCTCAGAATTGTTTTCGGTGGGAGTGGCAGGAGACGGAGCATTTTGAACATTAGAAGAAGCAGATTTAGGGTTTGTGCTTGAAGCGACATGTGATTGGGCTTGGGCAGTACCAATCACACTGTCAGCTGCATGCGAGGCAGCTGGAGTAGTCGAAGTTTTGGAATAATTAGGACGAGGTAAATCAAGTAGTAAATCATAAAGAGTTCATGTTTGTGAATAAACGAGATCAAGATATTGAGATCAACTTATAGCCTGCTCTTCCGTGACAACGCCACCCATGGAAATTTCCTTACCAATTTCGTTCACAAATGATTTTGTAAACCATTCTGCCAGTAACTGATCGGGGAGTTCAAGTTTAATGAGACGTCGTCTCCTTCGCCACTCATGGATGTGATCAGATATATGAGTGGCTTTAGTCTGTTTGAAGGAAGTCAAAATCTCGGTTTCCATGTCATAACGGATCGGTAACTGGTAATGTGTAAGGAAATCCATGGAAAGGGTGTTAAAATCAGAGAAGAAAGCTCGTGGCAATTCAATATACCACTTCACAGCAGAACCTGTAAGGGTTCGTTGAAAAAGATGTAAATGAATAGAGTCATCCATTAAAGAGTTGGATGAACACCATAGGTGAAAAGTCATAACGTGATTGTTTGATTCCTCTCCCACTTTTTCGTCGAATTTAGGAATGTCCGATGGAAGCTTGGCTGGGATAACAGGCCATTGGGGAGAGTGACGAATAGGATCATTTAAAATCCTTGACAAATCCGGAAGATCCAAAGTGGCAAGAAAGGGTAACTGTCGATTCACCTGCGAGTACTGGTGGCTTTGGGGAGGAATCCCTGTCGACAAACCAGTAGGCCCATAAGCAGTCTGCATATAATGTGAAGATCCAGGCATATTTAGTGGTGGCTGGATAGGATAGTATCTCATTGGATTATACTCTGGAACAGAGGCTTGAGTTTGAGCATTCAACCCCCAAATGGGATTGAACGAACCGGGATATGGTTGGCCCATGCTAGGGGGTGTGACGGATGCAGCTGGAAATTGTTTCCCCCCAGTCGATTGAGGAGAATTTTGGATTAACTAATTCCAATACTGAGCCAAGGACGGTGGTATGTTCTGCCCATAAGGTGGGGTTTCCCCTCCCATTGAAGGTGGTGTACCAATTTAAGGAAATGTTCCAATTGGCATTTTCCAACTGAGAGGGGGTTGAGTTATACTACCTTGATGAGATTTTCCACCAACTGGAAGCTGATAAGTTGGAGTGAATGACGGAATAACACCACTAGGATTAGGATTGCTAGTAGAAGACGAAGAAGGTCCTCCAAAAGGAAATTGAGGGAGTGTTGGGACAAAACTGGGAAGAAAGTGCCCAGAAGAAGAAGGACCACTAGGAGAATCGGATGGTGTTTGCGCAGGAGTAGCAATGGTAGCATTCAATGCATGGTATCCAGGTGGTAGTGTCGGATTGACATTAGGTGTGTGCGGTGTGTGGATGGGAGCAAGACTAACCGCAGGTAACCCGGTGGAAACACTCGTAGTAGTTGCAAGATGGGCCATTTCAGTAGGGACAGTAAAGTGATAAGCAGTAGTCAACAGTACTGTCTCAAGATTAGAGATCTCGGAAATCACAGGAGGATTAATTTCAGAAATCACGGGTGAACCGGGAACAAAAAGGTCTCGTCGGAAAACACCTGTAGACCAAAAAGGATCTTGGCCTTCTATACCGGGAAAGGGTCCAGTCGGAGATCCGGAATACACAACAATTAAGTCTCCGGAAGAGTCTACTTGCATAAAACGTCTCTCGGAATCGGGGTTAAGTCTAAATTCCTCTCGAGTGTTTGTAATTTGAAAACACTCTAGAGAGTCAGTGCGTTCCACTTGTGGTGTGGTGACAACTGGGACTTCACTCTGCCGAGGAGAGCCTCCAGGTGTGCTTGTGGGAAAGGGTTGAGAACCTTCTAGATGCTCTGGAGATAAACCTTGCATTCTACATGAACGACATGGAGGAGCTATTGTAAATGAGTGACAAGCTTCATGAAGAAAATCCTATGGTCAACTTTGAGAAACAAACAACACACGCTAGTAAACAAAATCTAGGAAGCAAAACCAAGCAAACAAGACCTTCTAATTTCGAAGCCACTAGTTGGTGATGAAATCCAACGTCGCAACAACGAGATGAGAAGGGGTAGGGCTAGGGTGGAAAATTTACACTGATGACCTTCTTAACAGACTTACACCTTGGTGCAAGCTCCCACACATAATCGTGGGTATACCCTACAAGGAGCCCGAATGAGTTTGGTCAACGTCAATTCCAGGTACCATGAATACTTTCCCCTCCACAGTCACCTCGAGTAAGAACCTAGAGAGAAAGGACACTAAGCGCACCACCAAAAGCAATAAATCCTGGGGGAACAGTCGACAGGCTGATCCACACACAAGGGCAGGGTATCTAGCCTGCAATCAACTCAAAAGGATTCCACTCATCAATGTGGGTATACCTATGAGTGATCCCCGTAATACGTGCAATCTCTACACCGATATCAACAAAGCAGGGTGAGTAACTCCGCCAATACCAATGTGACCTAGTGTTTGACCCTTGTGTGAGAAGGGCTTCCCAAGACAAGATGTTGCAAATGGAATTTAACACTCCCTAACACAATATGCTATTGTGTGTTTTGAGCTTTTGGAGAGTGTATCTCTCTTCCTACTCCAAAGCACTAGTCTAGCTAAATGTTGGTGTAATAGATCCCTAGAAAAAAGTTACTAGATAAATTTTATGATTATGCAGTGTTATTAAGAGTTGTTGTTTACTCAAAGGAAACGGAAGTGAAACTTATGTTGTATGACTCTGACCCAACAATGCAAGGACGAGAATGAAATATATCACTTTTCGTTCAATGAATCCTATGTATGGGGGAGAGAGAAAGTTTTCCAGATCAAGCTTGAACTACAATGCAAAATTTCCTTTCAAATGCAAATGCAAACAATCACTTATCAAATGACAATTCTCTATTGTGTCTTTTCCAAATACTTCAACAATCTCAATAATTTGATTTTCAATGTTTTCTAAAATTAAAAGAATTTTTTGAAAGAAAACTTTTTGTTCACTTTTCAAAAAGGACCCACACTATGACAGCGAAAGTACAGAAAATCAAAACCAAATGAACAAGCAATGATAAACACCCAATCCACTCTTTCAACAAAAACAAAAATAAAGAGAAAACCAATGTAGTCTTTTCAAATGCAAAAGAAAATGATCTTTCAAACCAATAAGCAAATGAAAAAAAAAAACAAGCACTCAACTTTCAACCAATCACTGGTTCTTAACTAATCAAACACACTCAGATTCTGAAGTCAGAGAGAATGGTTTTGCCAAGAAAAGTCAAGAAACGAAAGTCAAGACACAAATGACAAGAAAAGCCTTGGAATCCTAAGACTGTTCATGCATGCAAACGAAGACAAGAAGAACATCAATCAATGGTCCAAGAAACTCTTATGAGGCAATCAAACGGATCTGGGCAGTTAAAAAATGCCAAAACTCCAATCCAAAAATTTGAACAAATGAGTTCACAGGCAGGAAATATTACACAGTGCGAGAATCATTGATTCTCGCAGGTAACCCTTGAGCAGGGTGCGAGAACCTCGCACTGAAACCTAAAGGTAGAGTGTAAACTCTACCTATTCTCATAGGATACAATGAAGTACAGTGCGAGAATGTCTGAACATAGTCAAAATTTTGGAAAATGAAGCAAAATTGAAAAAGGCCTCTGGACCCAGAGGGTCTATCAGGATATCCTGAAGACTCAGAGATTGATAGAACAGGAGAAAAGTAAAACCAGAGAAAATGGCCATAGAAAAATATCAAAAGCCACAAATAAAATGGGATTACTCCGTAGGTGCGGACACTAACCGACCTCCCTAGATCCACTTGGATCTAGAACAAAGCAAGACAGAGCATGACTCTTTCTCTAGATTTTGATCATTGAAGTAAATAGGAGGCATGAACAAATAGCATACCTTATTATCACTTCCTATGGTCTTTGTTGCTCTCGCTTCGCTCCAGTGCTCTCATGCAGTCAAGACCAAGACAACACAAACCAACCAAAGTGAAGATAGCACAATCTATTCAACAGTGAATCTATGTATATGATCAAGGAATTATATAATAAAGTGGAAATAGATTTATGGGAAAGGGACATGCTACTGTATCATATTAATGGAAAGTAAAGATTACAACCTGAGCCTTGATGTTGCAAACTTCCTTTCGATGGCCCTTGGCTCTGACACACACACTTGCTCACTTGCATGAAGAAGATCAACCCCTTTGGATAAACTTGCTGGAGTCTCCAAGTTGTTGTAGCTTTAGTCCTTCACACAATTCTTTCACCAATTCTCCAATGAATCTTGCTTAACCTTTTCCATGAGAATTCCTTCAATATATAGGAGAGAATGAATTAGTTACTTGCATAAGAATGATCCCAAAATATCAGGGAATCTAGTACTAGGATAACCATTCGAATGCCATCTCATCCTTCTAGAAGCATCGATAATTCATCTTTTTCCTTGCTTTAGGAAGATTTTGCACCCTATCAGTTCAAAACAATGCAAACTTCTCGCACCTTGGCTTAAGGCAGCCTGCGATAATCATGCATTCTCGCAAGCAAATATACTAGCAGCCTGCGAACCTTCTTCAAAAATGAGATTTCTGGAAAGAGAAGAAAGTAACCTTTCTCAGGAGAAAGTTATTATGAAGATCTTGAGTACACCATTATCAATACATCATCATGATGACCAAAATCATGGGTAACAAATCTGGTGGCCATGGCTCTAGGAGGGTTTGGGACTTGAGGAATATTATTGGACACTAGGGTTTGGAATCTCTTATGGTCGAAAACTATCTCGTCCAAGCTAGTTTCCGACTTAGACCTGAACATGGTTTGCTCAAACAATGTGTCAAACTCAAGGTTGTCGATGCTTTGCACACCTTCTTTTGGTAAGGACATACTTATGTCCAGGTAATAGAACAGGTCCGACGCTTTCTCTCTAGTCCTGCACAAAAATTTCTCAGGGTCATACATAGGTGTTGTAGGGTTTGGGTCAGGATTTCCTCTGGTATAGATCATATTCGGAGCCAAGGTTCTTGAACTGCGCTACTTGGAGCTAATGGTATTTTTGACTAGAGTCACCAGGGTAAAGGTTTCAATCGGTGCAGATGTTTGTCCCTCTATTACCCTCAGGGGTCAAACTACAATGTTAGTCATTCTCCCAGGGAAAAATCTATTCAATTTCATTCCCCGACAACGGCACCAGAATGTTAGCACTCTGTAAATTTGTTTGGTTGATAAATAGACGACAGAGGTAACTATTTCAACGAACTTTGAGGCCCGAAACTAGCCTTTTGGACTCTATCTCCGCGCGAGATATGGTTTTAAAACTGTGGCTAGATTTAACACCTTTGAAATAATGGGTTTTGGTTATATTGGTGCAAGAAAGTAAGACTTTGGTCTATGGATTTGATTTGAGGAAAATGATAGAAACAAATGACTCGATGACTGAACTTGAGAGGAGAAGGCTAAGCGAGCAACAGTCTTCAGTGAAAAATCATAATGTGTGGCGGGAGAAAACACATGAAGTAACTCGAAGCACCTATGTGGATGAATTTAGAGTTAACTTTTAGAAGAAAACATTTTTTTCTAAATGGCGCGAACAAGGGGCATTGCGCAGCGAATCCACAAGTTCGAAAATTCATTCTGAATTAGATAGAAAAAGATGTGAATAAATATAACAGGAAGCATCTATTAAAGAAAGAGACACAATACATCCAACTACTACAATTAGAATCTTCTCATCAAAGCTACAGAACTTTTGCATTAAGCTTCGATCAAACTCAAATTACATGCAATAGTTTATTGTCTATACTAATTTTTCCAACCGACCTGTCTTACATCAAAAAGATCAAATATATAAACGAGGGTGTCGCTTGGGCTACCATATTCTTCTAATTGTTATCTCTACAAACTAGGGAACTAATTGTTTTGTGTTACAAAAATCTTCGCATGATGTTTTCCAAAAATAGATAAAAAGTACATCTGGCTACATCATTATCGATGTAATCTTCCACGGGGACTCGATCATCGATCAGGTATCTAGGTGGACAAGTGTCTTTCAGAGTCCCGTTGTCTATCGTAACGGTTTTGTTTTTCTATCGCGTGCTCATTTGTTGGGGGAAGTGTGCGCAGAAAGTGGTTGTAGATAGTCGCGGTCGTTATTAAAATGGAAAATGTCTTGGGCGATATCTCCTTAAAAATTGTCAGGATTTTTCATTTGTTTGCGAATACAAGAACGAACTCGGCTAATCTTGTTTCTTTTGCCCGCTGGCGAGAGTTATGCGGGATATCTCTTCAGTCACTTCACATTCTATGGATTGTTTGGCATACCTTTCTTCCGACATTTGTTGTTCTTCACGTATCTATACAATCGTATCCTGAGCCTCTCAGAGGTGTCTCTTGAGCCACATCATGTTCCCTTCACAACCCTGTGTTGTTGATGCTTCCATGATCTTTGTCACTAGTTGTTCCCTCAACTCCCTATTTTCTTGGTACAACTCGGCGATGGCTATCTTCGCTTGCTTCATCTATTGAGATGTCTCTTTATCATTTGAGCCTACAGAATCCATCCTCCTCATTTTTCTCCCACTTCCTCGGCTGGTACTTTCCAAAGGCTCCAGGCGGATGGCACGCATAAGTAATTGTTCAGCGATTGGTCATGCACGTAGCTCATCTGAGATTCGAGTTTCCCCAGCTTCCTTGTTCTTCCTTGGTCTACCCCTTCTCTGAGGTATTTGTTTTTGGGGAGACAGGAATTCTACTGTCCCTCCTTGATGCGCAGTTCCTTCCACTCCAAGTTTTGCACGGTGTGATGTCATCTTTCTCATAGGTAAAGGAAAAAGCTCCCTTTTATCTATGGGGATGCATGTTGTGAGCTAGAATGAATCCCAATCACTTTGGGGCTTAGGTCTGGCGATCCTTCCACTACCTGTACCCTTCATTTTCTGAAAGGTCTCCATGGGGCAATCGACATCTATCTTATGCGCAGTATATCGGGTGGATGCCAAAGATGGAGAATCTGATCGACCTTGGCCTATGAGAAAACTTACAGATGAAACCTGGATCTGATTTCGTGAACAAAATGGGTGTATAACCTCAGGGATTTATAATCGATCAAGTGGAAGGAAAAATCATGCCAAAGAACACATAATTCATGCCGACTAGATTCTTCGAATCGAACTGCAGATTTTCCATAACACATCCCTACGTGTAAAGTACAGACGATAAGGGTTGCAAGGCATACGTGATGTGAATGCCACAATTTTTCATTCCTTCGGCCTCCATGATGAACTGATAATAGTTACAGCACCTGCCGATGTGACCTCCATTAACTACTTGACTCGACCTGGGGAACATAGAGACTAACTTTGACAGGAACTGACTTTCTGGGAACAACATACCTGTACCTTTCACATATGTTTCGACTCTGACATCCCTTCCCATTTCCAAGGGCCAACCAACCACTTTTTGACTTCGACCCTTTCATGGCTACGTACTTGACTTCACATGTTTTGACACATGGGTCATAACTCGACTAAAAATCGACTATAATTGAAAGAAAAATGATGGTGCTAACAAATCCCACAATCATAAGTCTGATATCTCCAAGCTTCCTCCAAAATCAAAGGTTTGACACCTCTAATCTTCCCCATTCACCATGGAAATCCCTCATTATATAGGATTTGGAGACTTAACCACCATAGAGAAGATCACTCACTAGATCCACTAAAATGGGATCTCCAAGATTTTTAGGAAGAAAATATCTCTCAAGGATTTTAGGGAGAAAATATCTCTTAAGGATTTTAAGGAGGAAATATCTCTCAAGATCCACCAAATTAGGATTTTGGTTTGAGAAAATATATCAACCATCCATGAGATTCTCAACCTCTCCTTGAGATTAGGAAACTAAATGTGTGGTGGATTTTCTCACTAAATTAATTTCCTTTTTATGAATATTAATAAATAATTCATGTGCACATAGTATTTTGACCTTCATATGATATATTTGTCTTCCTCATTAACTAGGGATTGTGACAAATGTTCTTTCATGGTGTCAATGTATGTAACACTTTTACGACACTTGCTACAATTAGGGTGATGTACTTAAGTGTGGAATTTTTATGTGTAACACAGAGCCCCTACACTCACTACACATCACCATTTGATCAATGGCAGTAGCGTCTACCACACTAGCTTGGCCCACAAAGGACAGCAAGTCTTGCTTCATGAGGTAACAAGTATGTTCTTTTGTTAAGTGTCATTTTAATAATTGAAGCATTTGAACATGTTGCAAAGGGTCCTTTCTTGATTTTGAAAACATTTACTTATAAATTATGCATTTGCCTCATTTCACCTTGGTGGTTGACATGTTGTCCTAGTAAGTGAGTTACCCTCGGGAAAAGTTTTGCTACTAGGGGGTCTCCTTGAAGGATAATCATACCATTCCCGCACATACTTATCACTTTCCATACTTCTTCCCTTTTGTTTCCTCATCTTTTGGGTCTTCAGGCATATTGACCGAAGAATGGCATGTACCTCATTTCATGGGAAGAAGGGGCTAAAGGCACAGAAGCTTGTAGCTAGAAAAACATAAAAGTCAAATATTAATCCTCTAGATGCTCTCCCAACTAATAGTCCTGAGAGAAATGAAATGCTTCTCCATAAAAAATTCAAGGACCTGTAAAATAAAAAACATAACTAATAAATGTCCTGCTTGTTGAGGAAATGCATTGCGGTGTCTTTTACTTTCCTTGCACATGGCACTCAATGTGTTCTAGCCTCAAGTGGAATTTTGATACTCTTTAATTTCCCTTGCATATAGTACCCAATGTTTGGACCTTAATTAATTAATGAAAATAAAAGGGCTTGGAAAAAGGTTGCATTTAAAATGAGGATGCAGCACACCTTCTACAAAGGCACCCTAAATGAGACAATATGAGCCCATGTATGTCAAGAAACCCCATGCCCAAAAGGCACACCCCCATCCACCTCATACGCTTTTACATGACTTAGAAAGGGTCCTACTAGGAAACACTCCTTGACTTGGGGAATAATTTGTTGGGGTACATTCTCGACTACATACTTAGTGACATACTCATTTTTTCATTTTTCTTACTATTTAGGACTACTATTTATAGCATGTTTTTTTTTAGCTAGTGGATTCCTATATGTAATACCATGGGAAAATACCATGGGTTTCCAAAACCATGGGCTCATAAACCACCATTAGGAAAATTCCTATTTTTTAGCTACTATTTGGCCAATTCCTATGTTTTAGCCGCCATTAGGAAAATTCCTATTTTTTAGATAATATTTGGCCAATTCCTATGTTTTTAGCCACCATTAGGCAAATTAATATTTTTTAGGAGAAAACTCATATTTCCTTAATTTTAGGAGATATTTCCTATTTCATGGCTATATAGCGCACTTTAGTAAGAATATTAGCCTAGTGAAGTGCGCATTACCCATATAATACTTGGAGTTAACTCACTTTACTTATTTAGTGACTTTTCATAATTAGCAAATTATCACTCAATTAGGACTTTAGCTCCATTCTTGGACTCTAGTCTTATTCCAAGAGAATTTTTATATTATGGAATGCATGTTGACTTCATGTAGTGACCTCACTACGTTTCACCTATATTTTTTACCTTTTCTTATTATTAGCAACTTTGGCTTTAGTTAATTGTTGTTATTGGGAGAAGTTACTTTTGTCATGGATTAATGTTGGAAGTTTGTGATATAAGTACCCAATTGTATCAACCATTCAATGCCTAATGCCATATTTATTCCATCAAGTGGCATAACATAACATGTTTGCAGTTTCAAAGTTTGTATTTGGACAAAAACATTATGGCATATTCCTACTCCTTTGAATTCTTGTCCATCAACAATATTAACTATGAGATCCTTGGTAGGATGCAAAAAGAAAATGTTTAATTTCTTAGTGAAATTGGTGCCTATGCAATTATGTGTACTACCATAATCTACTAGTATCATTACATCCCTAAAATATTTATTCCTTTCAGTCTTAGTGGGCTCAATTACAATTTTTTGTCATAGATGCAAAGAAAATTGAAATTTTATCTTCTCCTTTTCTTGCATAATTAGTCTTGTGACATTGTTTATATGTATATTTTACACTAGGTTCTATAGATTTTGGAAGTTGGAATTCTCCTCCCCTCAATGTTACCTAGTGCTTGTGATTATAGCTAATGATATTTCATGCATGGTTCCATCATCGTTGAATTTTGACTTGTACCCAATAGTGATTTCATTTTCTATGGCTGGGATTTCTAATTTGTTCTCGTTTAGCATTTTTCGATATTTTAGTGAGATTTATGCACATCAGTGTCCTAGAAACCATTTTTAGCGCAATGTGACAACTATTTTCCTTATTTTTACCCTTTTTTGAGTGGTGGAATTAATAGTCAACATGTTGGTTTTGTGGAATACAATCAATTGTCTCTTCTTGTGGTTCAAAATATACCTTATGTTGAGAAAGGATTTGCTACACTTCTGGCCTCATTCACATTTTGAGGTTT
>JZKD02S2224755.1:242119-258375 GCA_000966675.3 Picea glauca
GTGGATTCCTATATGTAATACCATGGGAAAATACCATGGGTTTCCAAAACCATGGGCTCATAAACCACCATTAGGAAAATTCCTATTTTTTAGCTACTATTTGGCCAATTCCTATGTTTTAGCCGCCATTAGGAAAATTCCTATTTTTTAGATAATATTTGGCCAATTCCTATGTTTTTAGCCACCATTAGGCAAATTAATATTTTTTAGGAGAAAACTCATATTTCCTTAATTTTAGGAGATATTTCCTATTTCATGGCTATATAGCGCACTTTAGTAAGAATATTAGCCTAGTGAAGTGCGCATTACCCATATAATACTTGGAGTTAACTCACTTTACTTATTTAGTGACTTTTCATAATTAGCAAATTATCACTCAATTAGGACTTTAGCTCCATTCTTGGACTCTAGTCTTATTCCAAGAGAATTTTTATATTATGGAATGCATGTTGACTTCATGTAGTGACCTCACTACGTTTCACCTATATTTTTTACCTTTTCTTATTATTAGCAACTTTGGCTTTAGTTAATTGTTGTTATTGGGAGAAGTTACTTTTGTCATGGATTAATGTTGGAAGTTTGTGATATAAGTACCCAATTGTATCAACCATTCAATGCCTAATGCCATATTTATTCCATCAAGTGGCATAACATAACATGTTTGCAGTTTCAAAGTTTGTATTTGGACAAAAACATTATGGCATATTCCTACTCCTTTGAATTCTTGTCCATCAACAATATTAACTATGAGATCCTTGGTAGGATGCAAAAAGAAAATGTTTAATTTCTTAGTGAAATTGGTGCCTATGCAATTATGTGTACTACCATAATCTACTAGTATCATTACATCCCTAAAATATTTATTCCTTTCAGTCTTAGTGGGCTCAATTACAATTTTTTGTCATAGATGCAAAGAAAATTGAAATTTTATCTTCTCCTTTTCTTGCATAATTAGTCTTGTGACATTGTTTATATGTATATTTTACACTAGGTTCTATAGATTTTGGAAGTTGGAATTCTCCTCCCCTCAATGTTACCTAGTGCTTGTGATTATAGCTAATGATATTTCATGCATGGTTCCATCATCGTTGAATTTTGACTTGTACCCAATAGTGATTTCATTTTCTATGGCTGGGATTTCTAATTTGTTCTCGTTTAGCATTTTTCGATATTTTAGTGAGATTTATGCACATCAGTGTCCTAGAAACCATTTTTAGCGCAATGTGACAACTATTTTCCTTATTTTTACCCTTTTTTGAGTGGTGGAATTAATAGTCAACATGTTGGTTTTGTGGAATACAATCAATTGTCTCTTCTTGTGGTTCAAAATATACCTTATGTTGAGAAAGGATTTGCTACACTTCTGGCCTCATTCACATTTTGAGGTTTCCATGGCTTAAGTTCATTACAAATGTTGTGTTTCAAACCTACAATGTACATTTTCAACAATTGAGTATTTGTGAGATCAATATTTCTTGTTGCAAGGATTTCCCATTCATAAGTGTATTTTCGCATTGTTCTTTTTTGGTATAGGTGGGTTAGACTCGTATAATTATCATCTTTTTCTTCATCCTGGAACCTCTTTAAAAAGTCATCAATGAATATTTTCCAATTTATCAAGAACTCGTCATATTTTAATACCACCACTAGAACTAATTGTATGCATATCCTTCTAAATAATGTGAGGTTTTCATCATCGTTTACTTATGGAAAGGTAGTGGATTTGATGTAAGGTTTCCTTCCATTTCATTCACCCCAATGATGGCCCCTTTGTTGTCTTTCACATATTCGGTGATACCATTTTTATTTTATTGAAGAACCTTATGTTATCATGATCCGTTGCATTATTGTGACTTGTTGAGTTAATGTTGTCTAAAGGATTCATTGTTTTTAGTGGCTTAAAAAATTTAATGGTGTAACTATAAGCTCATCTAATCTTTGGAGTATCTAATTAGTCACCATGTCATTTTCGGTTCCCTTGGCTTTTCCATCTTCTCTCCATTGCATTAAAGTATTCCACTAATTTTTGGCTTCCTCTTGTTTCTTAGTTAATTTTTCATGTAATTCCTTTTTCTCTTTTTCAACATTCTTGAAATGGTTTTTGAGTGAGCTTACTTCATCCCTGTAAGTTTGAAAATCCCTTTAAAATCCATCAATGGTAATCATTTTATTCCTCCTTTTAGATTCAATGAGCTTACTTCATCCCTGTAAGTTTAAAAATCCCTTTAGAATCCATCAATGGTAATCATTTTATTCCTCCTTTTAGATTCCAACATCTTTAACTATTATAGTATTTGATTACTTGATGATTAAATATCAAGTGAATTGAGTTTAATTGATGTATGGTATCAAGGGATTGTATGACTTACGACAACATTTGTGAGAGAATGTAGCAAGGTGGATGGGTGCATGACGTACAAACGATGATGGTGTTTTTGTTAATGACATAACATGGGTGTACTACGACAAGGTGGGAGGTGTACAATGGAAATATATGGCAAGTGTATGACAACAGGGCCTGAGTTTAGGGCGGGAGGGCAGAGGGTGTAGAACAATGGGATATGGGAGTTGTATAGTAGCTTGAATACTAGCATTAGAATTGTATGGTTTCATGAATGAGTTCCCAATGAGATATGGGCTCTAATACCGATGTTATGAACAAAAGTTATAATAAAAATATTCCATGTTGGAGTTATATAAAAAATATTTATTAAATGATAGAATTGAAGATTACAAGAATGAGGGTGTATGGAATTTATATGTCTATGGTGACCCTTCATGTGCAATCGTGTCTTTATGAGTAGTTCATATTAATAATTGAATATGATTTACATTATACCCTAAGTTTTGTGTTTCTATATTTATATATGTCATTTCATATTCATAAAAGCTCACACATAAGTAAATAGGTGAGGTAAGATCACATGTGAACTTTAATTGATTTGAATTAGGTTGTTTTCATTTTCAATGAAACTCACAAAATTGTCATTGTGCGTTACTATGTTATACAAAGAATCCTAACCACATGAAAGTGTTAATAGAAAAATAGTTTCTTTAGACACCACCACACAATACTTGAAAAAAATAAATTCCCTACTGTAAAATTTATGATCCAAATTTAATCCTAAGTGAAATTTTTACATAATTTATCTTTTACTAAGAAAAACCCTAGTTCTAAATCATAAAAAAATGTGCCAGGCCATGGGATTCATGGGACAAGGGAACTCCTAGAGATACTCGGAGATAATGAGTCAACAAAATCAATGATGTGTGGATCTTAGACTAAGTTCATTTTTTATCACGAGTTACAACTTGCTACTGGTAACCATTAAAGGACACATGGAAAAATTATGGTCCTAGGGGAAGAAAAAAAAACATCAAGAAATGAGCTACATATTTGTGCGTCATAAACTCCAAAAAGTGTATTTTGGAAATCTGAAATCCAACACTCTACCTAAACAACTCTAGGGTAGCAATTTCCAAATTTTTCCCCCAATGCAATTTTACATCGACATGTACTTAGTAAAACTCTACTTCTAGAAAATGTATGAAATATCATGCATTGGGATATGGGATGTGATAAGGGAACCCTAGTATTATAATGTGTAGGTGATTCTAATGGAACTAATTGTTTGTCAATTTGAGGCTTAGTTTTTCTTTTTAAGGTAGGCTTAACTGAAAACCCAATGACATAAAGGGACAAAAGCTAGTCTAGTGGTCCTAGGGGAAAAAAGAAAATCAAACCAAGCATTGGAATTGCATTATAAAATCTATGGCCAATGTGTTTGGGAAAGCTTTAGGTCATAATATTATCAACATGCTTCCAAGGGATCAATTTCCAAATTTTACCGCCAAATGAAATTTTTGCATTGCCTCTCACTAAATAAAAAATTGGTTCCAAAATCATTGAAAAACACATGTCAAGCCATGATACTTGCAAGAAAGGTCATATCAAGCATAATTACATGTATACAATTCCAACGAAATGGACAGTTCATCAATATGAAGATCGATTTTTTATGGTGGGCTGCAACTCATGCATGGCTCTAATAAGAGACAAAAGTTGGAGCAATGTTGGGGGCACAAAAAACTAACCAAACATTGGAGTTTTTATTTTCCAACTCTAGAAAGTGTGTTTTGCAAAACCTAAGGTCAACATGATATCTACATGATTCTGAGGTAGTGATTTCCAAATTTTACCCCAGATGCAATATGTGTATTACCTCTCCTTGGGAAAAAACCTAGTTTCAAAAATCATCAAAAAAAACATGTGTCAAGCCATGGGAATCATGGGAGAATGGAATTGTTAGCACTATAACATGTAAATTAATCCTACAACACCAATGTCTCATCAATCCAAGGCTCAATTTTCATTTTATGGATAGCTGAAACTCACAACTTAGAGCCACTAAGGGACACAAGCCAAAGTAGTTTAGGGGATTAAAAACCAACCAAAGCATCAAAATCGCTAATAGTCAACTCTAGTAAGCATTTTCAAGATTGTGAGGTGAAAACACTAGCCTTTCATTTTTGAGGTAGTGAGTTCTAAATTTGACCCCTAAATGCATATTTTGCATTACCTCTCGCTAGGAAAAACCCTAGTCATGTAAATATTCAAAACAAAAATGTGTGTCAAGCCATTGAACTTGCAATAGAAAGGAACCTCTAGTGCTACTATGATGTCATGAGTCCAATGGAACTAAAGGTTCATTAATTCGATGCCTAGTTTTATTTGTATGGTGAGTTGCCACTCACAACATGAAGCCATTAAAGGATACAATTTAGAGTGGTCCCGAAGGTAAAAAAAACAAACCAAGTATAGGAATTACATTCCATTCATCTATAGAAAGTGTGTTTTGGAAATCCCTAGGAGAGCACATTGTCCACTTGCTTCAAGAGAATTGATTTCCAAATTTGATCCTCAAATGCAAGTTTTGCATTGCCTCCCATGGGACTCATGGGAGAAGGATTCCTTAATCACTAATAGGATATAAATATTCCAACATAATTGATGGTTCATTGATCCAAGTTCTAGTTTTCCTTTTATGGTGAGTTGCATCTCACAACCCAAACCAATTAAGTGACATAAGTCAAAGTGATCTTGGGGCTCAAAAATTAAACTAAGCATCAAAATTTATTTATGTTAGATCTAGAAAGTGTTTTTGAGTAATCCCAAGTGAGCACACTTTCCAAAAAAATTTATCATGTGGATTTCAAAATTTATCCCTTGAAGGAAATTTTTGCATTACCTCGCACTTGGAAAAACCCTAGTTTCAAAAATCCTTCATGGGAGTCTTGCCTTGTTTGGATTTGGAAAATATTATTGATGGGTTATGATAGTACACTAAAGTATCTCATGAACAAAGCCTTCTACATGAATCTGTGTATAACAACTTCAACAGAGCAACTCATGTGTCCAAATAGATGTTTGTATTTCATACATGTCCTCTAAGAACGATGAAATCGGTCCATCTATCATTAGTGGAGTAGACTTGAACTAAATTTAATTACCAGTTGTATTAGTTGCATTTCCAACAACATGCCAATGAATCTTTTAGAACATCTACATATCTACATTCCAGGGAAATGGTTGAACTAACTAGAGTCTAGCAAGTTGTGGTATTGAGCCTCGGTTAGTCATGGGAAGATTGGAGCCAAGCCTACTAGAAACCACAAACAATGAAATATAGTTTCATATGGATCTAATATTTAGACCTATGAAAATGTTTCAAATTCAATTTATGACAACTTTAAATTCAACAACCCTAGTTTATGTGATTTATATATTAAAATGTGTGTGTGTGTGTGTGTGTGTGTGTTGTTGTGTGATATTCATTAAAAAAAGCCATTTTTTGTAGATCTTGATTGCTTATTTGAATTCCAATGGCATGGTGTGGTCATCTCCAAGTTCTTTTTTATGATTTAACAAATTATCACCAAAGAATGCTTTGGAATGTACATATACTTCAAACTATCAAAATAAACTAGTTTTGGAGTTCAAAATTCAAACTATGTAGTACATATAACAAAATGATTCATCGACAATCACTGTAAGAATATGAATCATACTACTATGATGCGGGGGTATCAAATCATAGTAACTAGGCATGCCAAATAATTAGATATCTACAAAAAAAATGTAATTAAATTTATAGAGTATTTATCATATATATATATATATATATATATATATATATATATGAACTTTGACTCTCGTGAATATTTTCTACAGTATTAGGATATTGTGCAAAGTGGATAGGTGGAAACCTAAGAGGGAATTATCCTATCAACAAATAATTCCTAACATTATGTTGACCCTATGCAGACCCACAACCAGCCCCCTGGAATTTACTAACGGAAAAATAGTTTAAATGGAAACCTAAAATAAATTTAAGCTGTAATTTTCATAGAAAATACAATGGCACTTCATGTTATTGTAGGGAGATTAATCAAAATCCATAAACCATATATCCATCTAGTGATATTAAATGTATAAAATGTACACCAATCCATGCAAATATGTGTATCTTTCACGAAGGTGTGAAGTGCTAGGGTCAATAACCAAGGCCATGACATTGTGTTTCTAATTTTTTTTAAATTTCATAGTGTTCTTATATGCACTAGTGTTGTATTCAGTGATATAAATTAATCCATCGAGCATGGGCAATGTAAGAAATACTTTTCTCAAGGAATGTAGCAATGGAAAGCTCTATTATCTCTTTATTTTGCCTGAAAATGAAAATTAGGATTTTGAGTGGCTCATTCCCATTGTCAATGTTGATTCCTGCATCTCCAATGGGTGGTTGGAGATTAGGGTTGGGACTTTTTTTATTGGTGGTGGAGGGTTTGAATTCTCCATATTGATAAAATTTAAAAGTTGTATTTCAACAATTGTAAAACAAGTTTATTTCTTATATAAATTCATAGAATTTAAAAATTATAAACATCATAGAACATGGCACAAAAATATACCTCGAATTCAAAGAAATGAGAAAAAAAAACTACAAGTCCCAAAAACACTGAATAGCAACAATAACAACCCCCCTCCTCATTGCATTTACATTTTAGGTCTCCTCTCCTAGAAAATATGAATCTCTCTACTCAAAAAGGTGCCTCGCGGTTTCTCAAGAAGTGATGGTAAAATGGGAACCTGGGGCCTCTTTATTAAAATTATTAAATAAAGGAATGTGCACACATTATTAAAGCATGGGAATTTTTTCAATGTATGCATTTTTTTCCATTCCTATTTTGGTAGCCTACATGGTGGTTTGGAAGGGGTCAATGTTGGTTTAGAAGGAATGCGTGTGTATTTTAAATAACACATAGTGTTCCAATGGGAGAGTGTTCCTAAATTCTCAATTGCCATTTTTCCACCATCAACTTTGTGCAAGAACCTTAATATTAGTTTGATTATATTATATTGTTTGTGTACATTGGTTTCAATTTTTTATAGGACGGTCATGCCTCGAAAGTCTCATATCCCAATTGTTTCCTCTACCGCTATAGAAGAACAATTGATTATGGAGTAGCCTATTATTAGAGGTATTAACATTCCACCTTCACTAATCTCTTAGGGATTTTCATTTCCCAGTATCAAGGAATGGGTCATCATAGATTAGCCACAATAGGATGTTTTAACATGAAATTTTCATTTTGATGTAGAAATGTAAGTTGGTTAAATTTTGTGTTTGTGGGCTATTACTAGAGAGATTCCTTTTCTCCATAGTAGGACTCAAATGTCTTACTTTTTTCCTCCACTATTATACAAGATCAGTTTAGTGTCGAGCATCTTTTCATTGGGGAGATTGGCATGCCACCTCCACCAATGTCTCAAGTACCTACCTCTACTATTATTTCAAGAGAATGTGCAATCGACCCCTATTCCTATGTGTTTGTTAGTCGACGCCAAGTGATTTACAAACCCATATTTAACTATGCAATAAAAACAAATATAGGAACTTCTTCATAAAATGAAAAATTGTAGAATGGAAAAAATGAGGGATATAAGAACATTCAAGAAGATGGAAGTGGCCCATGCATTCACATTATTTGATTATAGTTACATAGTTTACTATCATATGTCTCATTGTCCTTAGACCTTTAGACATAACTCGCAGTATCTACAACACTAATCACTTCATGTTTCTTTGCACTAGTCATGTCCCTTGTCTTTGTCATCTTTGTCATGTCTAGGTCTTCTCCTTGCTATCGTTTTCTAACTCAACAACAGTTCTCAAATTTTGAATTGCCAACTATTGAAATTTTGGTATGCTCGTTTAACCATAGACAATGTCACATCATTGTCACCCAACCATAGGCATTCACATATGCCACCCCTGAGCACACTAACCTTTACTTAGAATAGTTTCAGCAAGCTTACTCTAGAACCAACAAATAAACCCTAGCTGCTAACTGCAAAAAAAACTCAAGACAAGTAGAGCGCTCCTTCTCCAATGGTAGCGCACAAGAGAGAGACTCTCCATATCCATTGAATAAGTGTCATACACAACTGCAACAGTTGTAGCTACACAACTCTCTCAACCTTGCACCATACTTAGCAAGAATATCACCAAGAGTTTCACCAAGAGAATCACTTGATAGTGCTAGAGAGAGACCAAGACCAAGAGATGACCATATGCCCTTATTCATCCTTGAAGATGAAAATGAAGCTCTCCATAAGACTTTCGCTCTGACTGGGTATCCAAATGAGCTAAAACATCCTCTATTTATATTAATTTGTCCAGTGACTTTTCTGGTTGGGCTGACCTAACTTTCTGGTAATTATATTTTATGTTTATCTTTTCCATGTGGAGCCGACTTGTATTTCTGGAAGATAATATTCTAATATTATTTATTCTAATAGGTTGACTTGTCTTCTATGTTTTCCACACAACTATTTAATGGTTCACTTGCTTCCAGAATATTCTATTCTAAGTCATAGGTTACACGTAGAGGTTAATACCTCTCTTAGTTACCAAAACATCAACACTCCCTCTTAGCTAGGGAGGTATTAACTAAGATGTTCTTCATGTAGGGGTCTCAAACACACCCATCCATCTCACATCACATGGGAAAGACTCACATGGTCTTGCAGACCAGTCTACATGTAGAATAACCATAGCCACACAAGCTATCATATGATCAAATAGATCAAGTATCACCATCGTAGTCGTACATTAGCCATCTAGATGGAAAACACCTCCAACACTACTGGTTGGCCCTCTAGCTAGTAACCTCTGATGCTACTAATTGGAACTCTAACTGGGAATCATTTTCGACACTACAGGTCGGCATCTAATTCATATAGAAATAGTAATGCATCATCTCACACAGAATCTGACTAAAAAATTTAACACTCCCTCCTAACAAAGAAGGTATTCCTCTTGGCACGATCATAGAAACATTTGTTGGAGTAGCATATCAACCTACGTTGGGGAAAAATATCAACCTATGTTGGAGTAGCATACCAAACTACATTGGGGTAACATACTAGCCTACATTGGAGTAGTATACCAACCTACGTTGGGGGAACATACCAGCCTGCATTGGAATAGCATACCAACCTGTGTTGGGGTAACACACCATCCTGCATTGGAGTAGCATACCAACCTGTGTTGGGGTAACATACCAACCTGCATTGGAGTAACATACCAACATGTGATGGGGTAACATACCATCCTACGTTGGAGTGGCATACCAACCTGCATTGGGGTAACATACCAGCCTGCGTTGGAGTAGCATGATACCAACCTGCACTGGGGTAACATATCAGCATGCGTTGGAGTAGCATACCATGAACCTGCGTTGGGGAAACATACCAAACTACGTTGGAGTATCATACCAACCTACAATGGGGTAACATACCAAATTGCATTGGAGTAGCATACCATTCTGTGTTGGGGTAGCTCCCACTACTGGGGATCACATCACTTCACGTTATTGGGGAATACATTAATTCTCACTACTAGAGAAAAAAACATTTGGACCACTCCAAGCTTGTCCCTGATAGAGGCTTGGTCAGCATATGTGCTACATGTTCATCGATAGCAATATACTGGAGCAAGTGTCTTGTCATAGTATTCTCCCTCTTGCTGGGGGAATCCTCTAGACACAAATCAGGATTTGTACATCTCTAGGCTATTCATCTGCAACATGCTTGATCTTGCAGATCAACTTGGAATTCACCATTGACTTCCCTTCTTGTCTCGAAACCAAGGAAAGGATATATATTTGAATCCTTCTAACTAGATTCCTCCTCGGTAACTCTAGCAAATTCTACTAAAGCAAGGGAATATTCCCATGAGATCTCATATCTCCCCGAACCCTCTAAAGCTTTGATCTAGCCTTATCAATCCATGGCATCTTTCTGTCAGTTTTGGAAGACGTCTCTCTCTTCCATATGAATTTTAAAGTCTCTAAGTCTCCATTATCCATTTGAAGCTTGACTCCCTCTGATTCTCTATAATCTTCAGAGCCATCTGCTCCTCATGATATGGATCATCAATGTTTCATCCTACAAACTTTCATGGGACCACGTTGGTCTCTTCTTGGTTACTGCAACAATTATGGGTAGGCCCTTTTGGCTCTACTAACTCTTCCTAATGATCTGAAGAGTGATCAACTACACTAGAGGGATTTGTTCAATCATCTTAGGATCCTTCTTCTCCTTACAATCAATATCCATATAAGATACTATGTATCTTGCAAAATTACCCTTCTTCATCTTCTTCTTCTTTGGTACATGGATGTATACGGTCGTGTATACAACTTATTATCTAGATAGTATGATCCATGTCTCAAACTAGAGACCATCTAATATGTTATCTCCTACAACCATCACTATAGATTCCCTTAGATTTATCACTTGTGACCTACCTGGGACAAGGACAAAAAATGGAAAAACAATAGATGAGAACAATACTCTTAAAATAATAAAAACAAGAATGAGAACAATAATCACGGTAGCTCCTTCTCAGAGTTATTTCTTGTGACCTTCCTGGAACAAGAACCAAAATAAAAATACAATAATAGGAAATAGGAAAAACACTCTTCTATTGTTGTGATCAATCATTCCTCCATGGTAACCTGTTGGGAACAAGAAAACAAGAACAAAAAGTATAATAGCATTTTCATAAGAACATATCTATGTCAACAAAAATAAAAAGGAAATCTCATGGTAATCATCATATTATTACCAAGGTGACATGCCTAGAAGAAAAACAATAAGTATCTCCTAGAGGAGATGTCAGTTCATCTTGTGACCAAGTACAATAAGCATTTATATCAATAGTACTCACATGTTGCCAAGTATTCATTGTATCTAGCAGTAATAGAACCTTTCAAGGATTGTTGTCACAACTAGTAATGTAGAAATTATCAAACTTGATATGTGTAAATTGGAAACTTATTAATTTAATCATTCAAACCTGGAACCTAGAGTCTTATATTCAAGAATGAGTGTTTTTATTTTCTTCTGAGTCTCCTTTACTCGAGATGACAGGTACTATCTTCAACCTGTCCTCTATACTTAAGACAATATGCTTTCTTAACAAAAAATTGAGTTAGAGAATATAATGCAAATAAACTCTAAAATCTCAAACTTAATCAATCTATCTAATACTTTGACTAGAGTCACTTATAACTTTAACTTTGAACAAAGGTTATTATAAATTCAATAGATCAAAATACAACTAGATGTTCATAAGATTACTATAATGCCATAAAATCTAGAGGCATATGAAAACAATCAAACCTGGAGTGTGATTTTCCTATGACTGTGTTGGATCTGAGATCCCTTTGGATATACTATTGTAAGAGATCCATTCTCCTGAAATTACACTCAAAATAGTGATATTGTTTAAATATATATAAGTGCATACCTCCGACAGCATTGGCAGGTAGTGGCACCATCCGACAATAGCAGCAAGCAATGACGAACCTTAAAAATTCAAAGGTATTAAAACTTGTAATCTAAAGGTATATGGAGATGTGATAGGGTAAGGTGCACTAGGACAACCAAAAATTAGTCCCAACACTTCACAAAAACTTTCACTACAACCGGTACAACTATTGGTGTTGGAATTGCAATTGGTGCTACAACGGGAACTGCAACTGGCACTATAACTGGTGCTATAACTAGCACTGTAACCGATGTTGCAACTTGCACTAAGAAACTAACATGAAGGAAATCACATGAAGGAACTGGCACTGCAACTGTAAGTGGCACTACAGACCTAGGGTTTTATGAGGAAACCCTAATTTCTCAACTTCAAAAAATTGCAGATCTGATATGAGGAAGAGATGTGCCCTACTTAGGTGACACTATTACATATAGGCTAAAAAATCGACGAACTGTTACGACTATTGTGATAAAATCAATTTTTTTGTCGAAAAAAAAATTTAAAAACGAAATTTAACAGTTTTTTTTTTTAAATTAGTCCCGATAACGTCGGATTTCCGACGTGTTCTAAGGTCGTCGAAAGTACGATGCCTAGTTCTGACACTTTAATATAGTTGTTTGTAGGTCAACATAACGGTCATTGACTTCGAAATGGTCAACCTTAATTTAGGGTTATAGTCGTCGGAATTCTGATGATGACGAATCTATAAATTAGTTAATTCAAACCGAATTTCGACTAATTTGTTATAGTTGCAACATATTTTATGTGTTATAACTCTACTAATCTTCGTTTTTATGTGAAGGTTTTCTTGTTGATTAAGAGATCAAACTGATCTTTGATCTACAGAGCTTAGTTTTTTTATCATTGTTCAAGGCGTGCAAGAGGATTTTAGACTTTGAAGGTTAGTTAAAGATTTTTTTTCTTTTGTCTCCTTTAATATTTTATAACCTTATACGTTTATGTAGATTTTATGTCGTCTATGAACATGTTAATTTTTCCATGCTTATATGTGACTTGATCTCTTGCCCTAGTTCTATTATGTCATTTGATTATGTTACTTGGTTATGGTGAAGCTTTGAAGCTTATGTGGTAAAATATATTGTATGGTTTGGTCTATTGCATTTCAAGAATTGAATAGATCTAGCACATCATCACTGAACTTTATAACATAATCATCTCGATATTTTGGTTGTGGTGAAGAATGTGGAGATATTATGGACAAGGTGACGAGAGATGTTATTTCCCTTGAGCTAAATGCGAGAGCACAAAAGTCAGAAGAATTTTAATACAAACAGTTGTAAGACATTACAAAACCCATGGGCACGTTGAAGGTGGACCGAACGAATGTCGTCCCTTGGTAAACTATATATTCATTATTATATCTTTATATTGATTGCATTTATAAAATTTTATATTGTTTAAATATTTCTTATGTAGTACACTAATTTTGCATGACTGTTTGTAATTATAAAGTTAGGTTGGCACCCTAAGCATCTGAACGCGCCAAGTACTAGCAGAAATGATGTTGTACTACAAGGTGCCGAGGAATTTGGAGTTTCAAATATTGAAGATCAAGTTAATGATCCTATGGAAGAAGATGACAATAATAACAATATAGTTGAAGATGATGGGACAAATGAATTGATCCAAGACTTGTTCGCTCGACCGGACGAGGATGATGATGAGGACATTGGTGATCTTGACGTACCTATGCTAGAGAAGGCAGAAAAACCACTTTATGAAGGTTCAAAAGAAAATCTTCTTTCTGCTAAATTATTGTTGGTGAAATTAAAGGTTTTGAATGGTTTGTCAAACAGTTGTATGACACAGATCCTAAGGTATGTAATATGGTTCATCATCATGTATACATAAAGGTTGATTTTTTTTTCTTGTTTTTAGTTTTAATTAATGTTTGAAATAAGAATTAAATATTTACAAATTATAACATTCTTTACACTAATTACTTATTTTTTATGTCGTAGATTGTTAGGTGAATTTCTATTACCATCATCAAATATTTTACCTCGCACATACCGATATTTAAATGCCATTATGAAAGAAATTGGAATGGAGTATCAAGCTATAGATGCATGTCCCAATGATCATATTATATACTAGGGACAACATGCGTCGAAAATAGAATGCCTGCAATGTCACACTAGTAGATATTGAACCGATCAACTAGAAAAAAAGGTGCATCATAAGGTTCTTCGTCATATTCCCATAATTCCACGTTTGCAACGACTGTTCCGGAGCGAAAGCATAACACAATTTATGGATTACCATGCATGTAATAGAAGTGGAGATGGTGTTCTTCAAATGCCTACAAATGGTTATGCATTTAAGGAAATTGAGGAAAAATAGCCATTTTTTAAAGATGAACCTCATAATGTTAGTCTTTCATTGGCCGCTGACAGTGTTAATCCATTTGGGGAGCTCAGGTCTATTTACTCAGTGTGGCCAATTTTTGTTATCAAAAATAACATTCATCCTTGGATGTCAATAAAGAGGGAGCACATAATGTTGACAATGATTGTTCCAGGTATGTAATGTTATCATTAATTTTCCGAATGTAAGATTTCATTTGTATTTCTTGTTGCATAATATCTTGTATTTATGTATTTAATTATATATGCACATCACGTTAGTAATTATGTGTAATTTCAAACAATTAGGTAAGTACCAGGTTAAATATATGAATGTATATATCGAGCCTCTCATCAACAAGTTACTAAAGTTATGGGCCAGCATCACTATGTATGACGTTTGTAAACCAATAAGGCAGAAGGAATTTCAATTCCGTGGAATACTTGCATGGATAATTCATGATGCCCCAGGACTAACACATTTTTGTGGTATGTAACGATCCATTGCACTTTAATTATAGTATATAATTATTTGAAGATACCATGCTGCATGTGTTTTTAAATAATCCCCTTCATATAATTGATATAACTATTAATCCAACTTTTGTTGGTCTTCAAACAAAGGGTAGATTTGCATGTCCAGTTTGTGGTCCTAAGATCAAATCTCGGTGTTCAAAAACTTTAGGAAAGGAGGTGTTTGATGAGTATAGGCACTTCCTCTCTAAGAACCATAGGTATCGTACTATTGAAAAACATATTTTCAATGGGAAAGAAGAGACTGGATTAAAACCACGAAGAATGACACCTCACCTATGGAATTTGGAATATAACAAAAGTTGTTGAGATGGTGTATTGCAATTTGTTTATGTAATATTGCATATGTAATGTTATGAATTTTTATTTTATTGAATTTATTTTATGCTTCATCAATGTCGTGAAGGTATTAACAATGGGCTCCCACGAGGAATGAAAAGTTATCCCTCTCAATTCATGAGGTTGCCCTACTATCAGGACCTAAAAATAGCTCATTTGTTTGATACAATGCATATCGGGAAGAATGTGACAAAAAAATTATGGTGAATCATAGATGGTAGAAGGGATAAAGAAAAAGTCATCAAGATTTGTAGTGACATTTAGGAAGCCAATCATGCAATGCAAAGTGGGATCCAATCAAATAGCGATGGAGATCGAAATAGCCTTCCCTGGTTATTAACAGAGAAACAAAGCAATGATGTAAAAGAGGTCATTCGGAGAATAAAATTTCCCACGGGTTTTTCTTCAAAACATAAATAATATCTTAACAAAGAAAGGTGAATTTGGTGGGGTAAAAACACATGATTGGCATACCTTCATTAACGTAATTATTTTTCTATATATATATTTATATTGGTATACATCTTTTTAGTTTTGTTTTATTATACTTTAGAATCAAATAATGATCGATTTTGATTGTTACAGTATGTTATACCTCTATCTCTCCCAAACCACTTCGACAACAATGTCAAACAAGTTATATATGATCTTGGCAAATACATGAGGTAAGTAGTAAATTATATGAAAATTGTTTTTTCCAGTTTTTTATTCAAGTTCTTAATGACATATGTTTTACTTATAATGTAATATATTAATTTATATGTTTTTTTGAAACATGGTACTTGCTTGCAACATCGACTATAGATGGTTGTCATTGAAAGAAATCCATCAAGAAGATATAAAGTATTGGAAGAGAGAAATTCCTCGGCTAATGTGTGAAATGCAAAAGTATCTACCTCCGGCATTTTTCAATGCACAAGAACACTACCTCATACACCAAATTGAGGAGATTGAATTGTGTGGACCAGTACACACAAGGACAATCTGAATCGTGGAGAGGCCCCTGAAATCATTAAAGGCTTTGGTTAGACAAAGAGCACGCCCCGAGGGTTCTATGGTGGAGGGATATATGCTATATCAATCGATGGTGTATATTAGTCAATATCTTCCTAAATTA
>JZKD02S2224755.1:303779-342333 GCA_000966675.3 Picea glauca
CATCTAACTGATTATTAATGACAACAATGAGTAATGAGTAAATGTCGAATGCTAACTAATGAGTTTTATGTAAGAGGGAAGTTTTGGGAAAAAGATCCCCACACTCATTCACCCCGCCCCTCTAAGTGTGGTAGGTGTGTCCAACAAATGTAAAATTGCAGTGGGGGTAAAATTTGGAAATTGTTACCCTAGAGTTTTTTAGGTAGCATGTTGGATTTCAGATTACCAAAATACGCTTTTTGGAGTTTATGACACACAAATATGTAGCTCGTTTCTTGATGTTTTTTTTCTTCCCCTAGGACTATAATTTTTCCATGTGTCCTTTAATGCCTGCCGATAGCAAGTTGTAACTCGTGATAAAAAATGAACTTACTCTGAGATCCACAAATCATTGATTTTGTTGACTCATTATCTCCGAGTATCTCTAGGAGTTCCCTTGTCCCATGAATCCCATGGCCTGACACGTTTTTTTTTATGATTTAGAACTAGGGTTTTGCTTAGTGAAAGATAAATTATGTAAAAATTCCACTTAGGATTAAATTTGGATCATAAATTTTACAGTAGAGAATTTATTTTTTTCAAGTATTGTGTAGTGGTGTCTAAAGAAACTATTTTTCTATTAACACTTTCATGTGGTTAAAATTCTTTGTATAACATAGTAACACAAAACGACAATTTTGTGAATTTCATTGACAATAAAAACAACCTAATTCAAATCAATTAAAGTTCACATGTAATCTTACCTCACCTATTTACTTATGTGTGAGTTGTTATGAATATGAAATGACATATATAAATATAGAAACATAAAACTTAGGGTATAATGTAAATCATATTCAATTATTAATATGAACTACTCGTAAAGACACGATTGCACAAGAAGGGTCACCATAGATATATAAATTCCATACACCCTCATTCTTGTAATCTTCAATTCTATCATTTAATAAATATTTTTATATAACTCCAACATGGAATATTTTTATTATAACTTTTGTTCATAACATCGGTATTAGAGCCCATATCTCATTGGGAACTCATTCATGAAACCATACAATTCTAATACTAGTATTCAAGCTACTATACAACTCCCATATCTCATTGTTCTACACCCTACGCCCTCCCGCCCTAAACTCAGGCCCTGCTGTCATACACTTGCCATATATTTCCATTGTACACCTCCCACCTTGTCGTAGTACACCCATGTTATGTCTTTAACAAAAACACCATCATCGTTTGCACGTCATGCACCCATCCACCTTGCTACATTCTCTCACAAATGTTGTCGTAAGTCATACAATCCCTTGATACCATACATCAATTAAACTCAATTGACTTGATAGTTAATCATCAAGTAATCAAATACTATAATAGTTAAAGATGTTGGAATATAAAAGGAGGAATAAAATGATTACCATTGATGGATTCTAAAGGGATTTTCAAACTTATAGGGATGAAGTAAGATCACTGAATTTGAAAGGAGGAATAAAATGATTACCATTGATGGATTTTAAAGGGATTTTCAAACTTACAGGGATGAATTAAGCTCACTCAAAAACCATTTCAAGAATGTTGAAAAAGAGAAAAAGGAATTACATGAAAAATTAACTAAGAAACAAGAGGAAGCCAAAAATTAGTGGAATAATTTAATGCAATGGGGAGAAGATGGAAAAGCCAAGGGAACCAAAAATGACATGGTGACTAATTAGATACTCCAAAGATTAGATGAGCTTATAGTTACACATTAAATTTTTGAAGCCACTAAAAACAATGAATCCTTTAGACGACATTAACTCAATAAGTCACAATAATGCAACGAATCATGATAACATAAGGTTCTTCAATAAAATAAAAATGGCATCACTGAATATGTGAGACAACAGAAGGGCCATCATTGGAGTGAATGAAATGAAATGAAACCTTGTATCAAATACACTATCTTTCCATAAGTAAATGATGATGAAAACCTCACATTATTTAGAAGGATATGTATACAATTAGTTCTAGTGGTGGTATTAAAATATGACGAGTTCTTGATAAATTGGAAAATATTCATTGATGACTTGTTAAAGAGGTTCCAGGATGAAGAAGAAGATGATAATTATACCAGTCTAACCCACCTATATCAAAAAAGAACAATGCAAAAATACACTTATGAATGGGAAATCCTTGCAACAAGAAATATTGATCTCAGAAATACTCAATTGTTGAAAATGTACATTGTAGGTTTGAAACACAACATTTGTAATGAACTTAAGCCATGAAAACCTCAAAATGTGAATGAGGCCAGAAGTGTAGCAAATCCTTTCTCAACATAAGGTATATTTTGAACCACAAGAAGAGACAATTGATTGTATTCCACAAAACCAACATGTTGACTATTAATTCCACCACTCAAAAAAGGGTAAAAATAAGGAAAATAGTTGTCACATTGCGCTAAAAATGGTTTCTAGGACACTGATGTGCATAAATCTCACTAAAATATCGAAAAATGCTAAACGAGAACAAATTAGAAATCCCAGCCATAGAAAATGAAATCACTATTGGGTACAAGTCAAAATTCAACGATGATGGAACCATGCATGAAATATCATTAGCTATAATCACAAGCACTAGGTAACATTGAGGGGAGGAGAATTCCAACTTCCAAAATCTATAGAACCTAGTGTAAAATATACATATAAACAATGTCACAAGACTAATTATGCAAGAAAAGGAGAAGATAAAATTTCAATTTTCTTTGCATCTATGACAAAAAATTGTAATTGAGCCCACTAAGACTGAAAGGAATAAATATTTTAGGGATGTAATGATACTAGTAGATTATGGTAGTACACATAATTGCATAGGCACCAATTTCACTAAGAAATTAAACATTTTCTTTTTGCATCCTACCAAGGATCTCATAGTTAATATTGTTGATGGACAAGAATTCAAAGGAGTAGGAATATGCCATAATGTTTTTGTCCAAATACAAACTTTGAAACTGCAAACATGTTATGTTATGCCACTTGATGGAATAAATATGGCATTAGGCATTGAATGGTTGATACAATTGGGTACTTATATCACAAACTTCCAACATTAATCCATGACAAAAGTAACTTCTCCCAATAACAACAATTAACTAAAGCCAAAGTTGCTAATAATAAGAAAAGGTAAAAAATATAGGTGAAACGTAGTGAGGTCACTACATGAAGTCAACATGCATTCCATAATATAAAAATTCTCTTGGAATAAGACTAGAGTCCAAGAATGGAGCTAAAGTCCTAATTGAGTGATAATTTGCTAATTATGAAAAGTCACTAAATAAGTAAAGTGAGTTAACTCCAAGTATTATATGGGTAATGCGCACTTCACTAGGCTAATATTCTTACTAAAGTGCGCTATATAGCCATGAAATAGGAAATATCTCCTAAAATTAAGGAAATATGAGTTTTCTCCTAAAAAATATTAATTTGCCTAATGGTGGCTAAAAACATAGGAATTGGCCAAATATTATCTAAAAAATAGGAATTTTCCTAATGGCGGCTAAAACATAGGAATTGGCCAAATAGTAGCTAAAAAATAGGAATTTTCCTAATGGTGGTTTATGAGCCCATGGTTTTGGAAACCCATGGTATTTTCCCATGGTATTACATATAGGAATCCACCAGCTAAAAATAAACATGCTATAAATAGTAGTCCTAAATAGTAAGAAAAATGAAAAAAATGAGTATGTCACTAAGTATGTAGTTGAGAATGTACCCCAACAAATTATTCCCCAAGTCAAGGAGTGTTTCCTAGTAGGACCCTTTCTAAGTCATGTAAAAGAGTATGAGGTGGATGGGGGTGTGACTTTTGGGCATGGGGTTTCTTGACATACATGGGATCATATTGTCTCATTTAGGGTGCCTTTGTAGAGGGTGTGTTGCATCCTCATTTTAAATGCAACCTTTTTCCAAGCCCTTTTATTTTCATTAATTGATTAAGGTCCAAACATTGGGTACTATATACAAGGGAAAGTAAAGAGTATCAAAATTCCACTTGAGGCTACAACACATTGAGTGCCATGTGCAAGGAAAGTAAAATACATTGCAATTCATTTCCTCAACAAGCAGGACATTTATTAGTTATCTTTTTTATTTTACAAGTCCTTGAATTTTTTATGGAGAAGCATTTCATTTCTCTCAGGACTATTAGGGAGAGCATCTAGAGGATTAATATTTGACTTTTATTTTTTTCCAGCTACAAGCCTCTGTGCCTTTAGCCCCTTCTTCTCATGAAATGAGGTACATGCCATTCTTCGGTCAATATGACCGAAGACCCAAAAGATGAGGAAACAAAAGGGAAGAAGTATGGGAAGTTATAAGTATGTGCGGGAATGGTATGATTATCCTTCAAGGAGACCCCCTAGTAGCAAACCTTTTCCCAAGGGCAACTCACTTACTAGGACAACATGTCAACCACCAAGGTGAAATGAGGCAAATGCATAATTTCCAAGTAAATATTTTCAAAATCAAGAAAGGACCCTTTGCAACATGTTCAACTGCTTCAATTATTAAAATGTCACTTAACAAAAGAACATACTTGTTACCTCATGAAACAAGACTTGCTGTCCTCTGTGGGCCAAGCTAGTGTGGTAGACACTGCTGTCATCGATCAAATGGTGATGTGTAGTGAGTGGAGGGGCTCTATGTTACACATCAAAATTCCACACTTAAGTACATCACCCTAATTGTAGCAAGTGTCGTAAAAGTGTTACATACACTGACACCATGAAAGAACATTTGTCACAATCCCTAGTTAATGAGGAGGAAAAATATATCATATGAAGTTCAAAATACTATGTGCACATGAATTATTTATTAATATTCATAAAAAGGAAATTAATTTAGTGAGAAAATCCACCTCACATTTAGCTTCCTAATCTCAAGGAGAGGAACTTGAGAATCTCATGGATGGTTGAGATATTTTCTCAAACCAAAATCCTAATTTGGTGGATCTTGATGGATATTTCCTCCTTAAAATCCTTAAGAGATATTTTCTCCCTAAAATCCTTGAGAGATATTTTCTCCCTAAAACTCTTGGTGATCCCATTTTAGTGGATCTAGTGAGTGATCTTCTCTATGGTGGTTAAGCCTCCAAATCCTATACAATGAGGGATTTACATGGTGAATGGGGAAGATTAGAGGTGTCAAACCTTTGATTTTGGAGGAAGCTTGGAGATATCAGACTTATGATTGTGGGATTTATTAGCACTACCATTTTTCTTTCAATTAGAGTCGATTTTTAGTCGAGTTATAGCCCATGTGTCAAAACACGTGAAGTCGAGTACGTAGCAATGAAAGGGTCGAAGTTAGCAAGTGGTTGGTTGGCCCTTGGAAATGGGAAGGGATGTCAGAGTTGAAACATATGTGAAAGGTATAGGTATGTTATTCCCATAAAGTCGGGTCCTGTCAAAGTTAGTCTCTACGTTCCCCAAGTCGAGTCAAGTAGTTAATGGAGGTCATGTCGGCATGTGCTGTAACTATTATCAGTTCATCATAGAGGCTGAAGGAATGAAAAATTGCAGCGTTCACATCACGTATTCCTTGCAACCCTTATCGTATGTACTTTACACGCATGGATGTGTTATGGAAAATCTGTAGTTCGATTTGAAGCATCTAGTTGGCATAAATTATGTGTTCTTTGGCATGGTTTTTACTTCCACTCGATCGATTATAAATCCCAGAGGTTCTACACACATTTTGTTCACGAAATCAGATCCAGGTTTCATCTGTAAGTTTTCTCGTAGGCCAAGGTCGATCAGATTCTCCATCTTTGGCATCCACCCGATATACTACGTGCAAGATATATACCGATTGCGCCATGGCGACCTCTTAGAACATGAAGGGTACAAGAAGTGGTAGGATCACAAGACCCAATCCCCAGAGTGATTGGGATTCATTCTCACTCACAACATGCATCCCCATAGATAAAAGGGAGATTTTTCCTTTACCTACGAGAAAGATGACATCACACCGCGCAAAAATTGGAGTGGAAGGAACTGCAGTAAGGAGGGACAGTAGAAGTCCCGTCTCCCAAAAAAAAATACCTCAAAGAAGGGGAAGACCAAGGAAGAACAAGGAAGTTGGGGAAACTCGAATCTTAGATGAGCCACACATACGACCAATCGCTGAACAATTACTTATGCACGTTGTCTGCCTGGAGCCTTTGGAAAGTACTAGCTGAGGAAGTGAGAGCAAAATGAGGAGGATGGATGCCGCAGTCTCAAATGATAAAGAGACATATCAACAGCTGAAGCAAGCGAAGCTAGCCATTGCTGAGCTATACCAAGAAAATAGGGAATTGAGGGAACAACTGGTGACAAAGATCATGGAAGCATCAACAACACAAGGTCATGAAGGGAACATGACGTGGCTCAAGAGACAACTCCGAGAGGCTCAGGATACGATTGTACAACTGAGCAAAGAAAAATGAATGTCGGAAGAAAGGTATGCCAAACACTCCATAGAATGTGAAGCGACTGAAGAGATAGCCCGCGTAGCTCTCGTCAACGGGAAAAAGAAACAAGATTAGCCAAGTTCGTTCCTGTATCCGTAAACAAATGACAAATCCTGACAATTTTGAAGGAGATATCACCCAAGACATTTTCCATTTTAATAACGACTGCAATTGTCTACATCCACTTTCCTTGCACACTTCCCCCAACAAATGAGCGCACGACAAAAAAACAAATCCGTTATGACAGATAGTGGGACTCTGATAGATACTTGTCCACCTAGATACTTGATCGACGACCGAGTCCCCGTGGTGGATTACATCGATCATGATGTAGCTAGAAGTACTTTTTGTATATATTTGGAAAACATCATGCAAAGAGTTTTGTAACATAGAACAATCAGTTCCCTAGTTTGTAGAGATAGAAGTTAGAAGAATATGGTAGCCCAAGCGACACCCTCATTTATATATTTGATATTTTTGATGTAAGCCAGGTCGGTTGGAAAAATTAGTATAAACAATAAACTATTGCATGAAATTTGAGTTCGACCAAAGCTTAATGCAAAAGTCCTGTAGCTTTGATGAAAAGATTCTAATTGTAGTAGTTGGTTGTATTGTGTCTCTTTCTTTGCGTACGTGCTTCCTGTCATCTTTATTCACATATTTCTCTGTCTAATTCAGAACAAATTTTCAAACCTGTGGATTCGTTGTGCAACGCCTCTTGTTCGCGCCATTTAGAAAAAACGTTTTCTTCTAAAAGTTAACTCTGAATTCATCCGCAGAGGTGATCTGAGTTACTTCCTATGTTTTCTCCTGCCACACATTACAATTTTTCACTAAAGACTGCTGCTCTCTTATCCTTCTCCTCTCAAGTTCAGTCACCGAGTCATTTGTTTCTCTCTTTTTCCTCGAATCAACTCCATAGCCCAAAGTCTTACTTTCTTGCACCAATATAACCATAACCCATTATTTCAAAGGTGTTAAATCTAGCCATAGTTTTAAAACCATATCCCGTGCGAAGACAAAATCTCTCTTGAGAGCCCTCTCCAGGTCCGAAAGGCTAGTTTCGGGCCTCAAAGTTGGTTGAAACAGTTACCACCATCGTCTGTTTATCAACCGAACATATTTACAGAGTGCTAACATTCTGGTGCCATTGTCGGGGAATGAAATTGAATAGATTTTTCCCTGGGAGAATGACTAACGTTGTAGTTTGACCCCTGAGGGTAACAGAGGGACAAACATCTGCACCGGTTGAAACCTTTACCCTGGTGACTCCAGTCAAAAATACCAGTAGCTCCAAGTAGCATAGTTTAAGAACCCTGGCTCCGAAGACGATCTATACCAGAGAAAATCCTGACCCAAACCCTACAACACCTGTGTATGAACCCGAGAAAATTCTGTGTAGGAATAGAGAGCAAGCATTCGACCCGTTCTATTACTTGGAAAAAAGTATGTCCTTACCAAAAGAAGGCGTGCAAAGCATCGACAACCTTGAGTTTGATGCATTGTTTGAGCAAACCATGTTCAGGTCTAAGTCAGAAACCAGCTTGGACGAGATAGTTTTCTACCAGAAGAGATTCCAAACCCTAGTGTCCAATAATATTCCTCAAGTCCCAAACCCTCCTAGAGCCATGGCCGCCATATTCTCCACCCTCTTTCTGCCAGCCCAGCTGCATGATCTGCCCCAAAATTACGACAAGAGGATTAAACTCTATGATGTTGAAGGGAACATTTCATCCCATATGCATCTGGATTGGTTCATCAACTTCGTCAACTTGGAAGAGGTAGACTATGCAGACATGAAAATGAGGTTGTTCACATAGTTTTTTGCAGGGGAGGTGAGGAAGTGGTTCAAAGCCCTATGACCAACAAGTATTCAAGACTTCACCATGTTCGAGACATATTTCATCAATAGATGGGGAGACAAGAAGAACCCCTTGCAGTTGTTGACGCAATAAAATAAAATGAAGAAGGCACCAGAGGAGAAAGTGCAATAATTCTCAGCCCGTTTCATGAAATTTTATAACTCGATTCCTATAGAATTCCAACCACCTCCCGAGGTTGTGCAATTGCGGTACGGTGACTCTTTCGACAACGATTTTTCTTTGCTGTTGAGAGAAAGAAGATCGACAAACCTGGACGCAATAATGAACAATGTGATCGAATTCAAGGTAAATATAATGGTTTCGGGGAAGATCAAATAGAGATTCAACAGAGGCCATAAGAAGCCCCAAGGAGACATGCAACCATAAATGTCGAGATCCGCAAATGACAAATTTGAATTAATGATGAGAACCATGGAGAAGCTAATGGAAAAGATGTCTGTAGGAAACAAACCCACTACTCAAGAATAGCATGACCCCCAACCCAAGAATTAAAACCTCTGAAGAGTTCCTCAGATCAGACAGAGGGAGCAGAGGGAGAAAAGAGATCATGGTGACCATTAGACAAAACCTCCGTTCTAAAACAACTATGTGGATGAAGAATTCGATCATATGTTTGAAGACCAAATGCATTGTTGCGATGAAAATAACCTGTGTGTGTTCTTGACAAAGAATGAACATGATTGGTACATGAGAAGAAACGACGATTTCATGCTGGAGAAAAACGAGGCATGGATTGGGGAAACTGATGATGCGATGTCCTGGGAAACGAAAGAGTTCAGAAAAGGTTATCAGAATGCCATCATGCAGTTTCAGAAGAAATATAACCTCAGGAGCAAGGAAGTGTCTACCGAGCCTCAACATACTAATCCCATAAGGAAACCTCCGACAGACGCCCCTTCCACAAGTCGATTGAGGCTAGATAGCAGGAACAAGGATGCAGTGGAAAAGGCAAAGTCGAAGGAGGAGGCCCCGAAGAAAATTTTGGAAGCAAGCTGAGAAGCGGGTGAAAAAGAGGTAGAGAAAGTTTGTCCTCCCTTTAACTTTGAACATGAAATGGATAAAATAAAAATATCTATCCCTTTCAACAAACTTATCAGAAAGGGTGAATACCAGGAGAAAATTATTAAAATGTTGAAAATGGGAGGGACCCTTGACACTGTGAATGTCCAATATGATCACCCCGCTATCCTGTTTGGTCCGCACGTTGAAGAGACAAGTGATACTGATGAAATACCTCCATTCTACGTTAGTCTGAAGGTCCATGACATGACCCTTCATAACTCTATGCTAGATTCAGGTGCATCACACAAACTCATGCCAAAGGTGATCATGGACGAATTGGGTTTGGACGTCACTAGACCTTATAAGGACCTTTTCTCTTTTGACTCGAGGAAAGTCAAGTTCCTGGGCCACATCAAATACTTGGTCGTGTCATTGGCCCAGATCCCTTCAAAGAACATGGTGATGGACATGGTCGTGGCAGACACTCCCCCAAAGTTTGGCATGTTGCTGTCCAGATCGTGGTCTAAGAAGTTAAAAGGGACCCTGCAAATGGACATGCCATATGCCACCATTCTGATCTTTGGCCAAGAAAAACGATTGTATAGAGAAGTGCTGCTGAAGTACATGGTGAGCAGAAAGATGCAGCCAAATAACCATCCCATATGCTCCATAGACACTGATATTGACTCTTCTATATTTTACAATGACTTGAATTTTGAAGAAGAAGAGATGACAACCATCACGAAAATCGATGAGGAAACCACGTAGAAAGAAGCAGATTGCACTGACTCAGAGGACCGCGTGGAAAATGGGACATGGAACATGAGATTTGATGACATGGTTAACAAAGAAGGGGATGGGGCCTGCGTGTGGGTAAGCCCCCCTGAAATGGACATAAAGCTGTGCTCATACAAGCTCGCGTTCAAATGCACAAACAACATGGCCGAGTATGAGGCACTGATTCTGGGCTTGAAGGTGTTGAAATAATTAAGCACAAAGAGGATAATAGTGCACAGAGACTCCAAACTAGTCATAAACTAGGTTAAAGGCATATATCAAACAAAACACCCCACGGTGAGAGCGTATAAGAACTTGGCACTGGAACTCCTTGAGAAATTTTCAGAGTATGACATATTTGCTATCCCAAGGGAAAAAAATCAGATCACTGATGCACTGGCCACCTTGGCCTTGGATTTTAAAATCCCCATATTCCCCAACAAAAAATACGATATTGAAGTCAAACACAGGCTAACAGTGCCTGATAATATCAAATACTGGTAGGTGTTTGAGGATGACAAGCAGGTAGAAATATTTATTCAAATGAGCAACGAGTTCGTTAACATAAACATTGATGACGAATGCTGCTGCAACAAAGATGGGAGCGCGGATGTGCGTAGTAATGAAGACCCTTTCCATAACCAGATCGTGGGAAGGGACATAATACAATTGAAGAATAATCATTCCGAAGGGGTTAGTTCCGCTGGAATTTTTTTTTGACAAAAATGATGTGGCTAAAAAACCCAAAATCACTGCAAATGAAGAGGACGTGGAACATTGCAACATCAGGACCGAGGAGAACCCATATATGATCAATTTATCAAAAAATCTCAGCCCAGAGGTCAAGCAGGAATACGTCAAGCTCATGAAGGAGTTTCCCGATGTTTTCGCATGGATCCATGATGATTTGGAAGTGTATGACACTAGGGTGATCCAACATGTTATCCCTCTCAAGGAAGATCATAAACCTTTCAAACAAAAGTTGAGACGGATAAACCCCCTGTTGTTGCCGCTGATCGAGAAAGAGGTAAAGAAACTTTTCGACGCTAAGATTACTTTTTCTTTGCGATTCTCTAAATGGGTAGCTAATTTGGTGCCTGTGAGAAAGAAGAGCGTCGAGATAAGACTATGTGTAGACTTCCAAAATTTAAACAAAGTGTCTTTCAAGGATCACTACCCTCTTCCCAAAATGGACTATATACTGCAAAAGGTGGTGGGGTCCTAGAAGATGTCCATGTTGGACGGTTTTTTAGGGTATAATCAGATCATGGTCCACCCAAACGACAGAGAAAAAACAACTTTCACAACTCCATGGGGAACGTTCATGTAAGCTAAGATGTCTTTCGGCCTGATGAAATATGGAGCCACTTTCAGAGGGAAATGAACATCATGTTTGTCGATGAAAAGGATAGGTTCATTGTAATCTATTTGGACGACATCACAATATACTTTGGCTCCGATGAACAACACCTCAATAATTTGAAGAAAGTTTTCCAGAAATGCAAGAATTTCTATCACTAAATCCAAAGAAATCACATTTTGGGGTGGAAGAAGGAAAGCTGTTGGGACATATTATCTCGAGGGAAGACATTAATATAGACCCCATCAGGGTGGAAGGGATCCTGAATATTGGCACTCCACGCAACAAAAAATAAGTGCAATCCTTCCTGGGAAAAGTAAACTTCTTGAGGAGATTCATCTCGAATCTGGCAGAGATTATAAAGCATATCACCTGCATGCTCAGAAAGTGAAATGAAATCAAGTGAAACTCGGAGGCCAAGAAATCATTTGAAGATATCAAGGTGGCATTGACTAGAGAACCAAACTATCCAGTCCAGATTTCATGAAGGATTTCATCCTGTTTTCATTCGCCTCGGAGCATACGATTGTCGATGTGCTATTACAGAAAGATGAACAAAACTTCGAGAATCCTATATTTTATTTCAGCAAGACGCTGCAGGATTCTCCACTAAAGTACAACGTCATGGAAAAACAATGGTATGCTTTAGTGAAGGCCTTGAAGGAGTTCATGACGTACATATTGCATTCCCACATCATTGCTTATGTGCCCAACAACTCAGTAAAGTATATCCTGACTCAGCCCAACCTTGAAGGAAGGAGAGGTAAGTGGATAGCGGCCATGCTGGAATATGACTTGGAGATCAAGCCTATGAAATTGATTAAGGGTCAGGGTCTTGTGAATCTAATTGCGCAGTCAGACTACGATGCTATGGGAATAAATTTCATCACTGACATGTCAGAGAGTCCTCAAGAAGAAACGACTGCGCAGGTGTCCCCGTAGTTCGTCGATTCGCTGTGGTATGCTGATATCATCTATGTGTTGAAGAATATCTAGGCCCCTCTGGGCGTAAGTAAGAATAAGGCTATATTTATCAAGCTTAAATAGATTAAGTTTTGCATCCTGGACAACTCACTCTTCTAGAAAGATCCTAGGGGAATGTTTTTAAGCTGCTTGCTCGAGAATGACACAAAGTGAGCCACAAAATAATTTCACAAGGGAGACTGCTGGGGACACCATTAATGGAAAACCATCATGCAAAAAATCCTAAGGGTGGGTTACTATTGGGATACAATCTTCGCAGATGTGTACAAATAAGTCTCCAACTGCCACGAATGTCAGAATTTTGACGGGAGAATAAAGCTGCATCCCTTGCCACTAAATCCGATCTCAGTCGAGGCACCGTTCATGTAGTGGGGTTTGGATTTCATAGGGGAAATAAATCCACCATCCTCGGAACATCACAAATGGATACTCACGACCATTGACTACTTCAAAAAATGGATAGAAGCGATCCCCACAAAACACTCTACCGACACAGTCATCATCAAATTCCTAGAGACAAACATCTTGTCGAGGTTCGGATGTCCTGTCAATATCATAACAGACAATGCAACCACATTCAAGTATAAGAGGATGGAAAAGTTTTGTCAGGATTACAATATAACCCTAGGGAATTCTATGATGTACTACCCACAAGGAAATGGGCTAGAAAAATCCTCAAATAAAATCCTATCCATGATCATCAAAAGGCTACTGCAGGATAATAAGAAAGATTGGCATAAAAAGATTATCTACATGCTATGGGCAGATCAGGTTACCACTAAGAAGTCCATTTCAACATCGCCTTTCCAGATTATATATGACGCAGACACAATTTTCCCTACTACACTGGGGCTTCCTGTCAGAAAACTGTTGCAAGAGCAGGAGGCTAAGCCAAATGACGAATAGAGAAGAATAAACCAACTAGTTCACACATAGAAGATGAGGGAAAAAGTGTACACTCGATCACAACTCCACCAGGAAAATATGAAGAAAGCCTTTGACAAGCGTTCCAAGTCAAATGATTTCTAGTTGGGTTATCTAGTGTTGATATGGGACGCAAGAAATGAGGACAAAGGAAAGCAAGAAAAGTTCGATAACCTGTGGACAGGTCCATTCAAAATCAGTGCACATCGTGAAAATAATGATTATTCTCTAGAAGAACTAAATGGGGAATGCATTGGTTGGGGGCCTATAAACGACAGGTTCCTAAAACATTATCTGGTGAAATAAATTCCGTTTAAGTCATTTGTCATTGTAATAGTCATTTTATTTTTGTGTCAAGTTAGTAGGTCAACATGAAATTGAAACCCAAAGTGAAGGCCTTGAGTTTTATGCTGAGTCTTTTTTAGAAACTGCGTCGATAGGTTTAGGTTCATATTGCAATGTCGAAGAGTTGAAATAAGGCTCAATGGTCAAGCACCTGGTCTACTGTTCTTTGCTACCTTGCAGGGAGGATAACATCCCCGTTGGAGCCAGCTGTTAGCACCACCATTTTTCTTTCAATTAGAGTCGGTTTTCAGTGGAGTTATAGCCCATGTGTCAAAACACATGAAGTCAGGTACGTAGCAATGAAAGGGTCAAAGTCAACAAGTGGTTGATTGGCCCTTGGAAACAGGAAGGGATGTCAGAGTGGAAACATACATGAAAGGTATGGGTATGTTGTTCCCAGAAAGTCAGGTCCTGTCAAAGTTATTCTCTACATGCTCCAGGTCGAGTCAAGTAGTTAATGGAGGTCACGTCGGAAGGTGCTGCAACTATTATTAGTTCATCATGGAGGCCGAAGGAATGAAAAATCGCGACGTTCACATCATGTATGCCCTGCAACCCTTATCGCCTGTACTTTACATGCAGGGATGTGTTATGGAAAATCTGGAGTTCGATTCAAAACATCTAGTCGCCATGAATTAATTGTTCTTTGGTACGATTATTCCTTCCGATCAATCGATTATAAATCACAGAGGTTCTACACCCATTTTTTTCACGAAATCAGATCCAGGTTCCGTCTGTAAGTTTTCTCGTAGGCCAAGGTCGATCAGATTCTTCATATTGGGCATCCGCTCGATGTACTACGTGCAAGAAAGATACCGATTGCGCCATGGAGACCTCTCATAACATGAATAAGGGTACATGTAGTGGCAGGATCGCCAGACCCAATCCCCAGATTGATTGGGATTCATTCTCACTCACAGTAGGCATCTCCAACGATAAAAGGGATATTTTTCCTGTACCTACGGGAAAGATGACATCACATTGTGCAGAACTTGGAGTGGAAGGAACTGTGCAGCAAGGAGGGAAAATAGAAGTCCTATCTCCCCCAAAAAAGATACCTCGGTGAAGGGGCAGACCAAGGAAGAACAAGGAGCTGGGGAAACTCAAAACTTAGATGAGCCACGCACACGACCAATCACTAAACAATTACTTATGTGCGTCGTCCACCTGGAGCCTTTGGAAAGTACCAGTCGAGGAAGTGGGAGAAGAATGAGGAGGATGGATGCCACAGACTCAAATGATCAAGAGACATCTCAGCAGCTGAAGAAAGTGACGCTAGCCATCATTGAGATGTACCAAGAAAAAAGGGAGCCGAGGCAACAACTGGAAAAATATATCACAGAAGCATCAACAACACAGGGTTGCAAAGGGAACATGACGTGGCTCAAGAGACATCTTTGAGAGGCTTAGGATACGATTGTACAGTTGTATGAAGCACAATGACTGTCGGAAGAAAGGTATGAAAAACACTCCAGAGAATGTGAAAAGGTCGAAGAGATAGCCCGTGCATCTCTCACCAGCGGGTAGAAGAAACAAGATTTGTCGAGTTCATATCTGTATCCACAAACAAACGAAAAATCATGACAATTTTAAAGGAGATATCACCCAAGAAATTTTCCATTTTAATAATGGTTGTGACTGTCTACAACCACTTGCCGTGCACACTTCCCCTATAAAATGAGCTTGCAGCAGAAAAACAAAGCCGTTACAGTAGATAGTGAGACTTTGAAAGACACTTGTCTACCCAGATACTTGATCGATGATCAAGTCCCTGTGGTGGATTACATCGATCATGATGTATCCATATGTACCTTTTGTCTATTTTTGGAAAATGTCATGCAACGAGTTTTGTAATGAATAACAAACAATTCCCTATTTTGTAGAGATAGTATTTAGAAGAATAGGGTAGCCCAAGCGGCGCCCTTGTTTATATATTTGATCTTTTCGATGTAAGCTGAGTTGGTTGGAAAAATTAGTATAGAAAATAAACTATTGCATGTAATTTGAGTTCGACCGAAGCTTAATGCAAAAGTCCTGTAGCTTTGATGAAAAGATTCTAATTGTAGCAGTTGGATGTATTGTGTCTCTTTCATTGCGTACGTGCATCTTTATTCACATCTTTTTCTTTCTAATTCATAATGAATTTTCGAACCTGTGGATTTTCTACACAGTGCCCCTTGTTCTTTCCATTTAGAAAAAAACATTTTCTTCTAAAAGTTAACCCCGAATTCATCTGTAGCGGTGCTCCAAGTTACTTCCTGTGTTTTCTCCTGCCACACATTACGATTTTCCACTGAAGACTGTTGCTCTCTTAGCCTTCTCCTCTCAAGTTCAGTCAATGAGTCATTTGTTTATGTCGTTTTCCTCGAATCAAATCCATAGCACAAAGTCTTAATTTCTTGCACCAATATAAACAAAACCCATTATTTCAAAGGTGTTAAATCTAGCCATAGTTTTAAAGCCATATTCCACGCGGAGACAGAGTCTCCTGAGAGATTCCTCTCCATGTCCGATAGGCTAGTTTCAGACCTCAAAGTTGGCTGAAATAGTTACCTCTGTCGTCTATTTATCAGCCGAAAAGATTTACAGAGTGCTAACAGGATTCATGCAAGGGTTGGACGAGGAGAGATTGGAGGGGTTGTAGCTGACATCATTCATGGTCTGTAAGTTTTCCTTGTTCTCATTTAATATACTTGGCCTATTTCCTTCAATTATGTGGTTTCATGTGCTTGTCTATGTTTAATTTAATTTGCATAGATGAATTTGCTTTTCCTAATCCATTATATTAGAAGGAAGTCACTTTTTTCTTGTTGTTCATTGAAGGTATTGATTTGTGCTAGGAATTGGATCAAGCTTGCGAATAGGAGAAGCTAGGAAAAACGTCGTAAATAAAGTACATCCTACTTTACCTTCTCCTCTCTTTTTCGATAAGAAAAATGATTTTAAAGGAATGGTAGTGTCCAAATGATTGTTTCTGTCTTGGTATAGGGGTTAGTAATCCAAGGGAAAGTTCACTTGTTCACAAGGGAATATTTCCGCAATAGAAGCTAGTGAATCCATTGGGGAAGGAAATGGACTTGTCCTTCCTTGGATTGTATGATATTTTTCCCACCTTCAGATCTTATTTTCTATTTTTTAATGATCTACTTCCCTTTCTCTCTTCTTCATTGAAGATTTCACAGATTCTTTGGCAAAGTTTTCTGAGTTTTTAGATTTTTTTTTGAGTTTTTGGGAAGGGAAATGCTCCTCTACTGTGTACAGTAGAGCGATGATCTAGGATCAACACTCCCCTGTAGTGTATACCATAGAAATGTAGCACCCTATCTATTTGGAAATGAGAACACTGATCTCCTTTTCTAGTTTTTTATGCCCCTTTCTGCTCACTTTTTCTCAGTCTGATCCTAAGGGGATTTTTTCTCAGAGACCTTTGAATACTATTTAATTTGTTTCGATACGATTTGGGCATTTATCTCTAATTTATGTTTATCCTTTGAGTCTGCAAATTTTCTCTTAGTTTTGGTCCCCTTGGGTTAACATGATCCCTTGGTTCTTTTTTCCTTTTGAGTTTATTTGATATTCGTCTCGTAAAGATTTCAGATTGCTTGACTGTTTAGGACTGTTCATCAACTAAGGTTTTCAAAGGTTTCTTGGTACTGAGACTTCATGTCTTCATTTGAAACGTCTCACTTTTCTGGATGATTAGGACTGTTATGATAACTTAGCTTGATTTTTGTTTCTTGCTGCTCATCGTTTGAGGATTTTCATGAGTGTTTGTGTTCTTTCTCTTTTGCATCATTGAGTTCTTGATTAAACGGGTTATCTCCTACTTGTATTTTTTTCCAGTTCTCATCACTTTGAGTGCGCTTTGTTTCATTTCTTTTTTGCCTCATAATTCTTTATCTTAAACTTAGATCTCTTTCATCTGAAAGTTAAGAAGTGAAAATTTTGCATATCTCCTTTCATAGTTAATCAAACGAAGAAATTTTTCATTCATTAGGAAGTTTGTTTTGGCTTATGTTTTGGAAAAAGAGCTAGTTTTGCATGCACATTTCGGTTTTTGGTACCATTTGCTTGGTATTTTGGCATTGTATTGATCCAAAAAATTGAAAGTTGCATTGTTTTGAGTGCTTGATTGTGTTAAGAAGAATATAACTCTTCTCCTTCCCATACATAGAATTCATTGAAAGAAAGAACTGTATATCATTATTTTTCATTCTATTGGAGTAGAGTCTCTTACACATCATCATTTTCATCTCTGTGAACCCTTTGAGTTAAAATCCATTAAAATCAACCAGGCGCTAATAAAATCAACTCAAATATTTTTTGTTTTTATCACACCAACAATAGCCTAGGATTAGGTTCTTTGGACTAGGTGAAGTGAGTAAACTGTCCAAGACTACTAAATAGAATGTAGAACACTAAATAACATATAAATACAACTTTTGCATAAGCATAGATGGGAACCCCCTCACACAGGCGATAAACACGAGGTCACGTGCGGGATATCAATGAAGATTAACCCTCCAAAGATTAACCAATCGTAGTGAACAAATCGTATATTGGGGGTTGTTCTTGAGAAACCACTAGTTTCATTTGGTCTTTGTGCTTCATGAACTCCCAATATGTTTAAGTTGCTATGGAGGCCTACCGGTCCACTTGTCTTCATTTCTCTTGAAGAGCTTCATACTTTGATATCCTTCCCATATGTTCGGTCCCAACTATCGACTGTACCTCCCAGAGGCTAACTGTGAGTTGGTAACCTTGGTGGCCTTTTCTAGGTACATACAAATGTGACTGTGGGGGGATTCCCATGGTATTTGGGGAAGACGTCGTATCACACTCTCAGTACACTTGAAGGGTGATCTTGTGAAAGCAAGGGTTGCCTGCATCGAGAATGGATGTTATGTGGAGGTTGGGGTAACTAATTTTCACTTCTTCATTGACGTCTTGATATCTCGTCTTCGAAAGATCCTTAAATCTTTTGTTTCTTGGTTGATTGCCTTTAATTTTCATAGGAGTGTGTTTCTTTTGTATTTCATAGTCGACCTTAGGATCATGGTTTTCATAGTATACACGGTATGGAACCTGAAACTAAGAAACCAAAACATAATATTTCTTACGAAGCAGTGATCAAAGATCACACTTCTGAAGCTGGGAGTGTCAGTCCTAGAAGTGGCCATCATGTTGAAGAATCGGTCCCAACCTTCGTAGAAAGCTTGGAATATTTTTTGAATCCTCCATTTAATGATCCACTTGACGAACCAATCTTTGATCCACCATCCACAAGATAAAGTTTATTCTTATTCTTCTTATCGTTTACCGCTTGGTTCCACCATTACACCATCTTTTGGCATGAACCCACCGGTTTTTTATTTTCCTAAAGGACTTGGGAATTCATCTTTTTCAAAAACTCCCATAGTTGCTACTGTTGGTGCTTATTATTTACCAGAAATAGGTGACCTAGGTGACCATGAATCAACCACTTGTGCGTTCATATCCTCTTGCACGTGATTCAATTAATATTCTTGCTTCATTTTTTCCACTCATGTACATGCCAAGTGATTTACTTGGTCGTCCCATTAGTCAAATGGCCAATAGTTAAGTCATTCACACAACCACAACTATACAAGATACTCAATCTCCATCTCACAAGATATTCCAGATCTGTCGCGCTTAACAAATGACCCCATCCTTCATGCCCCATTTTGGCCCTCCATCCCTGCCAAATTACCGTCCGACATTATGAAATTTGATGAAAAACCTGGGGAAGATCCTAACAATCATGTTATGAATTTCCACTTATGGTGTTCTTCCAACTCTTTGTTGGGCGTTTCCATTCGTCTTAGACTTTTTTATAGAACACTTACAGGTTCGACAACAAAATGGTACATTGAACTGCCACGTAACTATTTTGTCAACTTTAACTCTCTTTCTATGGATTTCCTAACACATTTTCAGTTGACTATATGGTACGATACTGGTACAGAACGTTTGACTTCTCTTCTACAATTCTCTTCCACCCACATCTCTAATCATATTCATGAGTGGAGATGACGAAGATGGTTCATTAAAGCTCCAATTCCGGACCAACTCCTCGCGGATTGGTTTACAATGTCACTCTTGCCTCCCATTGCCCGTGATGTTTCTATGGGAAACATAGTTACTGAGGAACAATATATCAACCGTGCACAATTTTGGACTTGTTTTACTTCCAATACAACACACTTTACAATCTGATCCCTAATGCTCCTCGTCCGTCAAATGATTCGTCAAGCCCTGCTCCAGAATCTAGTTTTGTTCCAAACACCACAACTATTTTTGCTCATGATCAAACCTCTGAGGTGAATGCGGTCCAATCAAGTTCATCTCAAAAACTCGAAGGTAAAAATAAAAGCAAGGGAAAACCCAAGAAAACTTCTAATGAGAAGGATAATCCTAAGTCTGTTTATACTTAATCGATAAGGAAACCTAAATCTCCTTGAATGATTTGTGAGGAATACCACTACATGAAAGATTTCCCTCATCATGAGGCTTTCACTAAATATATGAAGGGTACCTCCCAACCAATTCAAAATAAGCATCTGGTTGCAAAAAACCTTGTCCCTCTGCAAGGAATTGACCCAGGTCATTCCCACCATGGGGGTTCTTCCACAAGAACCTCCGAGGTTTACATGTTTAAGACGATTAATGTCACAACCAGTGAAAATACTTATGACACTCCTCCAGTTGATCAGACTAAAGGGAAGGTTGTCAACCAAAATTCTAACTCTACTCCTCCTCCATCTTCCAATCCTCTTCATATTGAGAAGCTATTTTTTGACGCAACATTGCACCCGCCCAAGAGCATAATTCCATAAGCGACATTTAATCCAAATGTTTGTGATGCCCCAAAATATAACATAGTTGAATATTTGGCATAAGTTCCTTGTGCTATGTAAACCCTCAAAGTTCTACAACACTGCACAAGTTAACGTAGAACCCTATTGTCAGCCATTGGAGCCATGGATCCTAAGGAGTCGAACCTAATTACTTTTAAACTAGATTTTTTAAGGAGAAAGTATCTTAACATTCCAAATTCAAGTTTTGGTTGGTGGAAAGAACATCCATCGTACTGTTTTGGATGAGGGAGCCTCAATTTGTGTCATGTCATTTCCTTGTTGGAGAGCCCTTGGTTCTCCTACACTTGCCTCGTCCCCTACCACCCTGAAAGCGTTTGATGGACATGGTTTTCAACCTCATAGACTCTTGAAATATTTCGCTGTGACTTTGAAGGGTAAGAATTTTCCAGTTGATATCGAAGTAGTCAAAATGCCCCTGGATTATAATTTGTTACTTGGTCGTAGTTGGTTCTATGCAATGACTTACGTCGCTTCTTTAGTGTTTCCTATCTTATGATTTCCCCATTAAGGAAAGATTATCATTGTTGACCAACTTGAGTATACAACTTTGGATCTAAACAATGTTGCAACAAATAATGTCCCTTTTCTTGGACACAATAATTTTGAGAGTGTAGGTGTAGGTCCTCTCAAGGATTCCTCGCTCATGGGGTTTTTTCCTTTTCCTGCTCCTCCCACTGCGCAGGTTTCCACCTTAAACATGATTTGCACTCAGGTACGAAAATCCTTCGATTCATCTCATCCTTTGTTAGTACCTGGTCTCAACGAGAATCATTCATTGTCTCTGTCAAGATCATTAAAAAATAAAATAGACCCCCCTCCAATACAATCAATTCTCGCTCTGGATCAAGTACTTGAACCTTCTTTTCCCCCACCTAGTGAAAATGTTTCCATTAGTAACTAGAAATATAAACAAGGAAAGAAGAAGAATCGCCAGAGGAAATGATGCTTGGGGGGAAGGTCTCTAGCCGTTGGACATCATGCTGGAGAAAAAATGCCAACTTCTGCCAAAGAAGTTGGGGGAAAAATACCTCTCGAGAGACACACTGCTAGGAGTGAGCCTCGTTTGAAGGTCATTCCCATCATAATTTAGTAGTCTTTTTCTAGAATGATCATAGTCTTTGTTCTTTCTCATGCTCGTAAATACATGAGAATAAGTTATAGATCTTATTATTTGTTCTTTCTCATGCTCATAAATACGTGAGAATAGGTTACCGAGTACACTTTTATCTCTTTTTCAGACTCATAAAATCTATACGAAAAAAGGAACTCTTTGGAGTGTCCCTTAATCTCTTTTCAACCTCTCTAAACATGAAAATATTGTCGAGTGATCTTTCTTCCTTTCACAATGGTTAAAAGGTTTGAAAGGGCATCTTTCGAGTGATAGTTTATCTCTTTTTCGGCCTCGTTAGACTAATTACGAAAAAGTAACACTCTAATCAAGAATGATTAGAAGAGTTCTCCCCTGTATTGTTTTACACTTTTTTTAGGCTTGGGAGATTGAATTTACAAAAAATTCATACATGGAGTCACCTTTAAGTTCTTTTCAAACTCTCTAAACATGAAAAACCACCGATTTTTCCTTCTCTAGACTCGCTAGACTACACATTGAAGGACCCATATGGGAACGAACCCTTACTTCTTCCATTTCGTTAAAGGAAGAGGAACTTACCAAAGTTGATTTATATTGAGCACGTGTTACCCTCCTCGAGATTGTTAAATGAAAACGAGGTACTCATCTATCCGGGTGGGGGAAAAATTGAAGGAAGTGGGTCAAGTTTTTGGGAATCCTTTATGTCAGCTATTTTCTCCCTTGAACATGGAACTTGTTTGCATCTTGTATTAATGTTGGGTAATCTTCTTATCTCTGAGTCATACCAATTCCATGTGTCTCCATACTTTTACTTCAAGTAAAATACTGTTCTTATTGCCGGGACATTACATTCTTGGTACTTGTCGAGTCAATGATTCCAAGTCAGTTGTCATGCCTCATCTTGTCCAAGGGAATTTTCACTTCAAACTATCCATCTGTAGTATTTCCAGTTTGCATTTCCTATGATAGTCCATACTCGTTCAATTCACCATCTTACATCACTTTCCTATGTCAGTTTCATGTCGATAATTGGGGATACATCAAGGCCCTCCTTCGACGAGTATTTTCATGTCGACTTCAACACATCATCCAGGAATTAGACTTAGAAACTAGTTAGTACCTTGGGACATGCATGCCTTAATGGAAGGCCTCCTCACTTCCGACAATAGGTTTACATCATTGACCTCTGATTGGATGATTCCACGAATGTTCGACCTCAACTCATTTATTCACATTCGCTAGGATGTACTAGGGTACCTTGGGAGTCATTGACATCATTGGTTATTTCCCTCACACTTGTTAATGGTTTACCTAAATGATTGGTAATCAAGTGGCTTATACCATTTTCAACATCAAATCATCTATTCACATGGCTATATTTGTACCACATCGGGATTGGGACGAAGACCCTAGGTTGAGTGTTCACTTTGTTATTTGCTTTTCCCAAGCTGTGAAGGAGATCATTTGAGCGTGTAAATTTATATTTTTTCACATAGATCCACATTGTATTGTTCTGTGGCTATGTTTTATCATCTCATAGCTCCACAATGTATTTTTCGTGGCTACGATCAATTCATGTCAGGGAGGTATGAATCCACATTGTATCTCTAGTGGCCATATCCTTAGTTAATATTTTTCATGGATCCGTAGTGTATTGGTAAGAGACTGTGCTTTGAGTTATCTCGTATTCCGAGCATAGGTATTACTTCCTTGGAAATGGAACATATAATAATATTGTTTGATGATTGTTTGCAGCTTCTACCAGGTTCTCCAACTCCACACCCTTACATTGAAGAATTGTAAAGTGTTTCGGCCATCGATTTATCTTATGACCTCACACTTTAGGGGGCATCTATTACACATCAAAATTCCACACTTAAGTACCTCAATGTAAGTGTAGCGAGTGTCATAAAAGTGTCACATACACTGACACCATGAAAGAACATTTGTCACAATCCCTAGTCAATGAGGAGGAAAAATATATCATATGAAGGTCAAAAAACTATGTGCACATGAATTATTGATTAATATTCATAAAAAGGAAATTAATTTAGTGTGAGAATCCACCTCACATTTAGTTTCCTAATCTCAAGGAGAGGTTGAGAATCTCATGGATGGTTGAGATATTTTCTCAAACCAAAATCATAATTTGGTGGATCTTGAGAGATATTTCTTCAAAATCCTTGAGAGATATTTTCTCCCTAAAATACTTGAGAGATATTTTCTCCCTAAAAATCTTGGAGATCCCATGTTAGCGGATCTAGTGAGTGATATTCTCCATGGTGGTTAAGCCTCCAAATCCTATATAATGAGGGATTTCCATGGTGAATGTAACACACCCGACCCCTAAATACCCTTTCTAGGGATGGGGCATCAAAATTTTACTTACTCTAATCATCTCGAATAATCCATTTGAGGTCTTCATCCTCTTATATTGTCCCATAGATTTCTAACGACTATTACCAGGCTCTGATTCGACCTATGGTTTGCAAGATATAGCCTCCCGAAGTTGTCCCGGATTATCAATTGGGGTCTTCAGCGTTCGACACTGAACGCTCCTTTTCTTACTGCACGCATACTCCCTGAAGTCATGAAATATCTCCACGTGGCCTTGACCATTCGATGATCAATGTTCAACATTTTACATTGAACGCCCCTTTTTCAATGTTCGACGTTCTACTTTTTCGGCATTTGACAATCGACGATCGAATTTGAACGTTTCGGAGTTCGACAATAAACGATTGACATTGAACGTCCCTCTACTATGCTACACCCAAAATCTTTCGAACTCTCGAAGTCCCAGACTCCCGGTCACATCACCATCCACATTGGCGAGGAGAGCACGAACTAGATGCTGACACGTGATGAGGGGCACAGGTGACATGTGTCCTCATTAGGGGGTGACACATGTCATGCTCTAATAGGCGTAAGAGGTCTGGAAAATGTCCATATCTTGGTGACATGTGGCACACTAATCATGGGTCCATGTCACCCTAGGTGGCATCAACACGCCACATCACCCTAGGATGAAAACCTTCCAAACCCTCCGATCTCAGAGTCAAGATGCGTCCACATAGGCCTCGGGATCTATGGCCTCCGTTGCTTCACAAATTCGGCGTTTGGGGGTTTCATGGTGTAATCCTCTCCTTATTCTCGAAGTAGGTCAAATCTGAATTGACCATGGGGTATATCCAATGGCCACGAGTGGTCCCGAAGCTCCTTCTGCTATAGCGGGAAAACCCCTCTACGGACTACACAAAGGGTCTAAAGTGTTGGCAAAGCTAACCGTCTAAAGTCTCCAACTTTTTATCACTATCCCAACATTACACCACAATCATACATAAAAGACAAGAGACAGGGATCCGATAGGCCTACCTTAAACTCTGCATCTGGTGTCGATCCCTTTGTGCTTGGTTGTTTCCTAACTGCAAGTCTCCTCCCAAGGCTGACTTGCATTCATCAAAAGTCAAACAAGAAACTACAAGCATGCATTCTACATATGGAAAAAGTAATTCTTTATATTAATCTCACAAAAGTCTCTTACAATGTGAGACCGACACTGCTCCTCGAACTTGGTCCTGGGCTCCTTTTCACCATGCACAAACTGCTTCCACATCTTCTTCTCCTCTTCAGTTCTCTCTTAGGGAAATGGTAAGGGATTTACAATTGGGGAAAAGGGGGATTGATAAAATGGGCAGAGTTTCTTTTCTCTTGTGCTTCTCTTTGCAACGGGACCCCAACCCCTTCTGTTATAGGCCAAAAGGGATAGTAACAGTTGGGATGATTGGCTATGGGCAGTCAAACGGTTAAGTAACGACCCAGGAACCAGTATCCTATGAAAATTTCCACATTTCACAATATTTTGTGAGAGTACGCGGGATGTAGTGGCTTAGCAAGCATGTGCACATGGTCAGTAATGGTGCAGAGCATGTACACCTTCAAAATGATGGTTTTTAGAAGAGTTGTTCAATAATGGCTTGGTAAAGATAACAAGTTATATGGCCTGATGCCAAGTATGCATGTTAGGTGCAATTTAGGGTTATAACATATTCTCCCTAATGTGTGAGGTCAAAAGAGCATATGATGGCCGAAATACATTACAAATCTTCACCACTGTATGACGCGAGTGAGCCCAGGGACCGGAGTTTAGGAGGTGCCATATGCAAAAATAACAATTTGTCTCACCGAGGTGGGCATACCCATGCTCGAGATGAAATAAAATCATGGCTGCCAATCAAATACACTGCATATCCATGTCATATAACTATATAAAGTGTAGCCACGAGCAGTACACAGTGGATCTACATCTCAAAAATCAAAAGATATACGTGTATAGTATCCATATTCAATAAGCCAATGACACCCTATGGCTAGAGATGAGGTCTTCAGATCTCGAGAAACAACTTCAAAATCTTCAAAACTCAGGTAGGAGTGTAATGTGAGTGTACGAATTCACTACCCAAAGGTCTTCGATGGCTCATCAGGAACAAACAAGAGGATCTTGACGATCAGGCATATAACTTCATTGTTTTTTAAACAAGGAATTGATTGGTCTTTCGGGGTGGCCAGGCATGACGACAAGAGACAAACTGCAGAAGGGCTGACTCAAGTTTAGTAAGACTCCCCTTAGACAAAATCACGACAAAAGATGAGACTCAGGGAGCATGGCATTGACACAAGTTCATGATGCAGGAGGCAATGCAAACTCTCCAAATGTTTAGAAGGGTAACCAAACAGAGGAGGACACAACTCTATGTAGCGAGAACAACTTCCTAAGGTCATATTGAATACTAGAGCTTGAAGAACAAATGAAAGGATGTGATTTGTCCAAAGGTGACTCATTGTGTTTTCAACAAAAAGAAAAGACTTTTCCCTTCCTCTTTTTAAGGTATATTTGATTTTTTGTTGTTGTTGTCTTTTTCAATAATTGTGGAAAGTTTTGAAAAAGAATAAAGAATGCTACATTACAAAGGAGGATTGAGTGTTGCAGACATACTAGTTCCAAGCACAAGGAACACATTGATTCTCAGAGCAAGGGGACATATGCAGGAAAAGGACACTCAGGAAAAAATCCCCCATGGGTCAAGGTGTCAAGACACAAAGGCAAAGTGCTACAAGGTTTTCATATGAGGCATGCTTTAGATGGTTCAATTGAGAGTAACATGGAGCTGGAATTAGGAAAAAGATGCAGGAATGCAAATGCGATTAATAAGACACAATGATAACGTCCTTCAATGTGATTTTAACGAGCCTAGAGAAGGTAAGCTCGACGTTTTTTCATTTTTAGAGAGTCTGAAAAAGAATAAAAGGAGACTCCACTGGGGTACCTTTTTCGAAGGTAGCCTAGTCAATTCGAAAAAGGGGTAAAATAGCATTGAACAAACGTCTATTCAAAATCATTTTAATGAGTGTGACAAAGACAATATCACTCGACAATATTTTCATTTTTAAGGAGTCTGAAAAGAGCTTAACTATGGACTCTGTAAGGGGTGTTCTTCTGGACCAATTTAATGAGTGTGAAGAAACAAGGTCACTCAACGATCTTTTCAATTTTATGGAGTCAAAAAAGATCTTAACTATGGACTCCAATGGGGGTTCCTTTTCCATAAATTTAGTCCCTCAGGCATGAAAAAGGGCTAAATCTATACCTGAGAATACTCTTCTAGAGAACCGAGGCTCCTAGAGTATACCTTTGTTAATTCGTTTGACTATCTGGACCGAAAAAGGGGTAAACTACTACCAGACAGATGTGCCTTCAAATTTTAGTTTAGCGAGCGTGAAGGGAAACAAGATCGCTCGACAATCCTTTCATGTTTAGAGGGTCTGAAAAGGGCCTAAAAGAAGACCCAGGGGGGCTACGACTCATGTATGAAATAGGTTCAGGTAGAGTCCACTGCTAGGCTCAGACCAAGAGTCTCTTCGATAGTGAACTTGGAAAGTCTCCCAAAAGGGAAGATAACACAAACCATGGTGTAAGCCCTCCCACAATATAGAAACCGTAGTCATGGCTTCAAGGATAGCCTCATCTGAAGGAAATTCAAAATCTGAGAAATCACGCAAACAAGGGTCGACAGTCCCAAAGGGTTAATTAAACTGACCATATTCCATATGACGATGGAGGCTCCAGTCAGGGCTGGTAGAGTCTATCAATAAGAATCACAAGCATAAGGGCTTGAGGATCTACACACAAAGAGATCAGACTTAGAAGGAGACTCAATATCACTTGGACCAAGAGGTGGAAGCAAGGGCTCCCATGCCCCCATTGGATAAACCAATGGATCAATTGTTGAGACCAAGTCTCGAGAAGGAAAACATGATTGCATAGGTTCCTGCTCAGAAGCAATTGAACACTGAGGATAAGACGCCACATAATTAACTCATGGCAGGGTAGAGTCTACACGAACACTAGGAACATGTAAAGGGGTACTCTGAAATAATGCTGAATTAGGATGGTGATTATTAGATGCCAGCTGGTCGATAGTGACAATGCTTCCATTATGAGGGAAATGCATCACCTGGAAGAGCATAGACACCAAAATCTTCATAGCATATACATAATCATGCCCGAGAAGCATATTAAAATCTAACAAGCCTTGCACCACTATAAAATCAACAAGGACAATCTTCCAACCTGACGAGATAGGTAACTAAGGAATAACCCCCAAATATTCACTAGGACATCTGTCAAAAGCCAATAGCTCATGCGAAGCAGACACAAGCTCGGGAGATCCCAAGAATTTCCAAACTGAGGAGGATAAAATACTTGCAGAGGCTCCTTCATCCACAATACATCGATAAATGGTTGTTGAATTAACTTCAACCCTTATTTGGAAAGGTGCAGAAGAAGGAAGACAAGGCTCAAAAAGGTCATTCCAATCAAAGGAAACCATCCTAGGGCTTGGAGGGGGTGTACTCGGGATGAGCGGAATGCTCACTTGTTCTGACAGTACTGAACTGGAAATGCTAAAAACATAGTCGGTAGACACATCACTCCCCAAGAGAAGAGTGGGATTAGATGAAGACTGCATCGGTGTGACCACTTTGGTAGACTCGACACTCTCCAAGAGAAGAGTGGGATCAGACGAAGACTGCATCAGCGTGACCACTTTCTCAAACAATGGTTGAATAGACTGTGAGACTACATGGTATAAAGGCACCTCACCCCCTAAAATAGGAGTGGGATCAACCAATGACTGCATCGGCATGACCACTTTCCCAACCAATGGCTGAATAGGCTGTGAGGAAACCTCAGAAGACTCAGAATCGGAAGAGCTTGCAGACAGGGACCACAATCTTTGTAGCTCTAGAATGCCAGGACACAAATGAGTAAGGTGATCTACCTTGCAAATATTACAAAGGAACTTAGGCTTACGTCCTATCCATCTAGGTTTCTCAGCAGAATCAATTCCCCCAGCATGAATAGCAGTGGCTGGTTGCACATCTCCAACATGACTTGCAGAGGTTGGTGATGGGTCGATAACATGACTCGCAGAGGCTACAGACCTATTGCTAGTATGACTAGCATTGACTGGACTTTTTCCCCCAACATGACTTGCAGAGGCTGGGTGCTTTCCCCCAACATGACTGACAGATGCTGGGCGTTGTTCTTCAACATGATTTGCAGAGGTTGGTTATTTCTTCTTCCTATTCTTCCTCTTTCTACTTCGTTTAGACTTCCGATTACTAGTAATTGTTCTTTCACTAGAGGTGGGAGAAGGAGGAGGAGAAGACTTTGCTGATGAAGGAACATCAACATGGTGCCCATGACATAATGTTCTTAACTGAGAAGTGTCAAGAGCATTTGAGACATTTGGAATGGTACCCAACCAAACTGGTAATCCCACATTTAGCCCAGGAATGTACAAAGTGGCCATAAAAGGGATACCAACGTTTCTGAAGAGAGGAAAAGCACAATAATCCCCTTGCGAAGGGGTTCCTTAGTTGGTATCATCGAGAACTTTAGCCATGAAGATATTATTCACAGGTTCTCCCCTTGCGATATTGTTCAAGTCCGTAAAAGTCTCACACACTGACTTTGGAAAACCAGTGTTACCAAAGAAACGCCTATAAAGAGGCGGATCCACGTTCCTAAGAGGAAGACCAAAAAGTCCTCATGACCGACAGTGTGGGCAGTCTACCACCCTAGGTCAGAGACCCAAAGAAATGACTGGCTAACTCACTATGTAAAACTAAGGAGCATAGAGCACACACTAAAAGTTCCTAAAGGAAAATCAAGCAAACAACTAACTAGTTGGAAGAACAGTTATGCCAACCAACACTAGAGAAACTTATCGGTGCAAGTGCAACTCCAACATGGAAGCACCCTCCAGGTATACTCTGCAAAGCATGGCCCGATGTCTGCCCTAGGTACCATGGTATACCCCCGCAGTCACCTGTGTAAGTCCCTAAAGTAAAGGAAACTAGGTTGCCAACTCGTGAACAACTACCAGGCGGGTATAGTCGATAGTCAGGTGGACCGCAATGAGCAGGGTATCAAGCCTAAAACCTATCAAGGGTATCGAAAGCAAGTGTTCCGGAAGACAATTGAGGACCTCTAATGGATTCGAGACCCACGAAGCTCCGTGGAAAATGCGATCAACGAAATCCCAAGACAAGCCCTCTATATGCATTCCTCCGCTACGATTGGTCCGATTTTGGAGGGGTTATATCCACTACCTTTCTGCACACGACCTCGTGTTTATCCCCTGTATTAGAGGGGGGTCCCGGATAGTTTCCACGTTATTGGACTTTTTCACTCTCTAGCACAAACTCCTATGTTTGTTTTATAGACTTGAAGAGTTTCCTCTCCAACCTAAATCGAGGCTCTAGCCTAGACTATTTGATGGACCCTACAAACATAAAGTCTAATTAATTTTAATTGAGCATTCTTTTTAAGGCTTGATTTACTCAAAAGGTGTGGTATTGCAACTGATGTTGTTAAGACTCTTGAAAAAAAAGTAACTTATAAGAACACTAGCAAAGAAGTATTATCTTTCTTATTTTTCTTTTGAAATGATTTTAAGATGAGAAGAAAACACAACCCTATGCTAATTTATTTTTCTTTTTCAAATAACAATGCAAAACAAATGCTAAGAAAGAAAGAGATCTAACAAATTAAGTTTTTTTTTTTTTATATATATTTTCTTCCAATCAAAGCATAAATAACAAAAGATTCTAAAAGAGACTAATGAATACACGATTCATGCCCCCCCCTCATGGAAACTCATTTTTCTTAAAATTTCAAGCTAAAAATAATTTAAAAAAGCTAGGAAACACAAGAAATCTTTTTTTAATAAAGACAAGCAAACTGGCGTCAAACCTAGGCTTAAGACTGCTATAACAAAGACCAGGACTAGATCAAGAAAACCCTTGATAAGTATGACTTCTGAAAGGGAAGAGGATGATTGCCTCTTCTTTAAATTTTTTTTTCTCAACATAGGCACGCTACTGTCACTTCAACATCCTGTGTATGTATGCGGGCTGTCCAAAAGCAGGGTGCGTATGTACGCGTGTAGGCCCGCTATGGGCCACATACACCTCTATAACTTCTCAAAAATGAAAACCAACAGTCAAGCAAACTAGGCAGGGAGTACTGGTATTGAAGACCATAATCCCTTAAAGACACATAAACTTACAGAAACTCAAAAAACAGTAAATAAACTGATTCAAAATACCCAAAATGAATATCCCCAAAAAACCCTAGAGGTCTCCCCAGTACGGTCACCAATTCTGCTATAGCGAGAAAACCCCTCTACAGACTACACAAAGGGTCTAAAGTGCAGGTAGAGCTAAACATCTAAAGTCTCATACTTTTTATCACTATCCCAACATTACCTCACAATCATACATAAAAGACAAGAGAGAGGGATCCAATAGGCCTACCTTAAACTCCGAGTCCCATGTCGATCCCTTTGCGCTTGGTTGTTTCCTGACTACAAGTCTCCTCCCAAGGCTGACTTGCATTCATCAAAAGACAAACAAGAAACTACAAGCATGCATTCTACATATGGATTAGTGGGTTAGACATCATAAACAATAAATGTAAACAAATCATATAAGTTTAAGACGTCATTTGGCGGGACAAAAAACATACTTCTTTATATTAATTTCACAAAAGTTGCTTACAACATGAGACCGACACTGCTCCTTGAACTTGGTCCTGGGCTCCTCTTCACCATGCACCAACTTCTTCCACGTCTTCTTCTCCTCTTCAGTTCTCTCTTAGGGAAATGGTAAGGGATTTACAATTGGAGAAAAGGGGGATTGATAAAATGGGCAGAGTTTCTTTGCTCTTGTGCTTCTCTTTGCAATGGGACACCAACCCCTTCCTTTATAGGCAAAAAATGACAGTAATGGTTGGGGTGACTGGCTATGGGTAGTCAAACGGTGAAGTAACGACCCAAAAACTAGTATCCTATGCAAATTTCCACATTTCACGATATTCTGTGAGTGTACGCGGGCTATAGTGGCTTAGCAAGCGTGTGTATGCGGTTAGTAATGGTGCAGGGTGCATACACCCTCAAAATGATGGTTTTTAGAAGATCTATTCATTAATGGCTTGGTAAAGATAGCAAGTTCGATGGCTTGATGCCAGGTATGCATGCCAGGTGCAATTCAGGTTTATAATACCATCAGATCGATGGCTCTCGTTAATTCATGATGTTAGAACTTATCGACACACCACACCTCAAATCCCCCAGAGTGCCAATTCTTTGGACTAAAGGATCTGGCGCCACACATCCCCTACTTGTCAATGAATGATATTTACACCACTGTTTGTGACTTCAGGAGTCTTCACACTTTGAATACTCTTGGCCAAGTTCCTCTAGAGTGTCGAGTCCCCCGACTACGAGATCTCCTGCCACGTGGACCAAATGGGTAATTTCCAAAGATGACACGTGGCAAGGCAAAGAGGAAATGTGGCCCCTTCAGTGCACAACACGTGTTAATGGACCTATAGGGTCTGCGAAACACCCGAATTCAAGTGACACATGGCACATTGATCGTGGGTCCACGTCACCGTGGATGATGTCACTGGGTCACATCACTCCAGACTGATATCATTCTAACATCCCTCAGATCTCACGGTCAATATCTGGCCATGTAGATCCATAGATCTATGATTCCCGTTGCTTTGGGAATTCAACATTCGAAAGTTTTTCTATGCAAACTCCTCGTGACCCACAAAGTTGATCAGCATTGGGCTGACCATAGTCTAAATTTGATGGTCATGGTCTATCCACATAAAACCACATATCTATGACTGTCATGGATTCGAGACTTTGGTCTTTGACCCTTCGGGAGTTCCTCTTCCCATTAACACAATGACTCAAAACTGCCGAAGTGCCACTCACCAAACCATGGGATTTGGTGACACGTATCCCTTTCGATGGACAATCCCAATTCGCTTCAGAATTTGGGACTTTGGAGGATCCGTCTCCCTTACAAAAAATACACAATTTCTTCAAACTCACAAAGACTGAAGGAGTCAAGGAGTTGACACCTACTCTCTTTCTCCAAATCCAACGGTCGTGATAGACCTTGGATCCTCTCGAATGGATCTCATCCGATCGTCTTCCAAACAAAAGGATCTTCCATTTTGAGACTTAAATATCACTATCCTTCCTGAGCTTCATCAATTCTTAAAGAGTTAGGTTCTGGTGCACGCTTTGTGCTCTTTCTCCTGAGCTTAATAGACTCCTTCTCCCAGAAGACTCAAAACAACTCGGGGTGTTGAGATGCATGCATGAAACTATACCCAAGGTCAACGAACTCACAATTCATCTGCTTAAAATTGAGCCACTGCAGGGCTCGAGAATTTACATGCACAAACCATATAGTTCCTTATTTGCTTAAATAAATGATTAGGAAAAGATAAAGGGACACTTTCTAATCATCAAGAAAACATGCACATACTTGAAACATTCATAGGATATTCGACTTTAATTTATAGTTACAGTTCAAATATACAGAATATGAGAATACTTATCTATTTCAGATTGTAGCCAATGAACTGACTGTGGGTGTTCACCTTTCCACCCAACCATAGGCTCAGAGGCGTTAATTCTTAGCACTTTGTTCACCCCTATGACAAGCCATGATATCACCAGGGAAATTTATGTCGTTTCTCAAAGATCCTCTCTCTTTCAAAACAAACTTGCAAGGTTTATCAGATGCTTCCTCAATATCAAACTCACAACATTTCTCTTTCCTTTAGCATACCCGGGTCGCGCATTCCCCTTTGTGCATGTACTCTTGTCTGATGTCTCTCCTTCTCTCTGTAGAGTCTCACACCCTCTCTTCCTTTTATTTCCTCTATCTTCTCTTGTCTCTATTTTTTGTATCTCTTTTCCCAGGATGGGTCTTGACCTATCATGTTCCTTCTCTCAGAAGGAAACTCGGGTCAACCTGGTCTGCCAGACCCTGCGGTTATTTGGGTTGACATTCTTCAGTCAGACCATGCTTTCATTCATGGGGGTGGTTGAGTATTCAATCACCAGTCCTTCCTTCATTAATCGTTCCTCCCCTTGGGATCCATAAGGGTTTTATCATTCCCAACAATGGGAGATTCGGGTTCATTTGACATAATGCACCCTCTCTTATAGTTTTCCCATTCTTTCCTCTAGTGATATCATGGCCAATAATTCAAGGATTCACACCCACAATCAATCATCGACAATCTAAACAACAATACATTTACATCGTTCACATGCCTTAGCATGGTAATCGTAATTAATGATTAGTTACAAGCTGGGGGAAACATGGGTGTTACAATTCCCTCCCCCTTAAAAGGAACACCGTCCTCGATGTTCTTTCTCAGTAACACCTGTCATGCCTTTGTCATTCAGCTGCTTCATAAATATTGATCCTATTTCTAGGTCAAGTCTCTTCAGACTCTTGGCCTTTGTCACCTTCTTTCAAAAATCTTGGACAACAATCATATTAACCAAAATTTCATGCGAAATCATTTTACTATTGCATAAAATTCAAGAAAAAATCATAAATTAGCACAATAATCATCTGTGTAGTTCATGGATTCGTATCCACATGGTTGTCTTGTTTTCTTGGCTGACTGTCTTTCTTGGACATGCCCATTTTGTGCATGATCCCAATCAATAGTTTATAAGAATTATCAAAGTATCCTCTTCCTTGCGGTCACTCGCCTTCCAGGCCCAGACTCAAGAACCCCCTTCTGTTATATACAGTTCCTCGGGCGATCCATCTTTCCTTGACAAGGATTTATTGCACAAGAATAATTTCAGAGACTTCATTGAGACTTAGAGTCGAGGCATCCCTCAAGCTTTCTCTGCTGAGGCATCCCTCTGGCTTTGTTGCCAAAATGAAACATATTCTATGTGATCATGGCTTATCACGGGGTTCTCATGTCTCAACAGTAACATCTTTCATGCTTTCCGTCTTGACAACCTTCAACTGTCCTCCCTAGACAAATATTTTTCATCTCACTTGTATCACAGGCATACATAATTATGAGAAATTATCATCAATTTCAAATTCATAATTTTCTTGCAAATTTGTTACCCACAGATTTCCATATTCCCCATTTATTTTCAGATCTGTTCCACACAGGAACCAGATTCATAAGTATGGGACTTTCCTTCCCATATCAATTTATCTCAACAGGCTATTGGTCTTCCTTATGGGCTTACAACATTGTCATATCCAAGAAATTTTTTCCTCCTGCAACTTCAACATTCCTTAGCTAAACAAATTGTTAGTTTTCATGCACATTATATTTTCAAACGATGCATACTAATAGTCCAAGTCATTTTCATCTATTCAAGGGTACAAAGAAAATAGGAAGTATTATTATTTATGTAAGCATCCTTTCAACATACTAAATTTTCCAAATGCAATTCAAATATTAAATGACTTTAATCAATGTGCCAATATTCATGGCCACATTCGTACCCAATGCATCCTTGCATTGATTTTCAAGCTTCCACACTTGGTGAAAAGCACTCTGCTATGGTGTGTTGAAGTTTAACCAACCTCTTCACCATATGGCTTATTCCTTCTCGTTCACTCTTACATCAGGACTATACTTCTTGCTATAGGATGATCACGATCCCAAATCAGTGCACATGAAACTAAATGTTTCTCTTGAATGCACCCAAGCATTCTTCCTTCATTAGTAACCAAGGTGCCAACACTCATGGCCACCCAATTTTTTTCTTTTCTTTAATACCTATACAATGTAATTCAAATATTGGAAGGCCCTCCTTCCTCAATGGAAAATATGTTGTCTTCCCTTTATGCAAACCTACATTTCCTCAAAGCAATTCCGTGCAATGTGATAACTATGAGCACCTTTAGTCCCCAATATCCCTAGATTGGACATTGTACCCATGGTACTCTTTACTCATGCATTTTATTGCAAGGATTATAAATCATCTTTGACTGGCATAGAATTCCTCTCTCTATTGTTTAGATTCGTCTTTCCTGAATCTTACCCCACTTGGGTAGAAAAAACATACAACAACCGCTCACAATTATTTGCATATCTTTAGGATAATGAAATCTTTTCAGAAGGGATTCTTAACAAATTTGTTCATACCTTATGCCACATAGGTATGGGCATTTTTATACATGTTCTGGCTACTAGCACCCTCTCTGATATTACCTCATCAATGGTGCTTTATGGGGACTTTTAAATCCCCTTCAAAAATATTTTAACAACAAGCTCCTAATAGTTATCCTTTGCTTGAGGTTGTCCATCATTGGCAATTTTCTTTCTCAACAACTCCAATTCCTTTCTACACATTTCATCCATCATAAATATATACTAGTTGTTAGGTAAAATAAAAAAATGCATGTATCATAGAATTTTAGTAAATAAAACCTTTTCAGATATGTCCTAGCATATCTTTATGCACTTCATTACATTATCCTTAATGCTTCCATGAGTGCAACACAAACAATTATCAACTGTTTCCATAGTCATACAACCGTCATCATTATGGTGTCAATACATTTACTTTCATCAGCATACCAGCTTTCTCGTCCCAGAGAAAAAAAACCATAATATACAAAAAGAAAGGATTTAAGGCTCTTTCCTTCTCCCAACTCCATCTACACAACCTGGAACCTTTAGTCCAACTGGGTTATTTTCCAAGGCCTCACTGCCTTTGTTTAATATGTCTTTAACCAAGCCTATTCATTCAAAATTACTTACTTACCGATTCTCCTTTCTCCAGCTGTACTCATTTCCACAACTTGTTCTTTAAGCCTATGACTCTGTTAAACAATCCAAAGTTCTTAGGGTGAGAAAAATGTTCCTCCTTTTCTCCTTCTTTGCTTATGCAATCTACTTCTTATTGTGATATTCCTACTCTTTTACTTGAGAAGCCTCGGTTAGGCTCACCCTAACTCTTAGGATACATCAACATACTTTAATAGTAAACCTTTTGTTCATAATGAGCCAAGACCCTGTGCACGCTACACATTACCATTCAGTTATCAGAATGGTCTACACTCGTGGGTTAGTTTTCCACTCATATATTTTGTTTTAGAATGTAATCCAAGATACTTATATAAATAGGCTTGTATCCCACTTCTCAATTCTCAACAGTCATTAAGGTTGTGACTTCATTCTCATGACATAGTCTTCACACAGTTCCTCCACATGGAACTCCTTCAACATGCAACTTCCTTATTGCATATCCTTCTCTATCTGTGATGGCCTCAACCTTGAGTTAGCTTCAACTGTTTACCAAATATTCCATAAGGATTATAAACATGCATCTTTGTTATGCATCCAAATTATTTGTCCACACATATTCCTTGCTTTTCTAACTTACATCCATGATGCACTTAATCATATGCATAATAAAAAATCATTTAACTTATGATTGTTCACAATTGTTCTCATGCAGTCCTCAAAGGCTTAATCATGTTTCCTTTTTTCATGAAAATAGAGCATCCCTGCTCATTTACTCTTTCATATTTTTATACTAGCCTTTCCTGAGGGAATGGAACACATTCCTCTTAAGCTATCATTCAAAACCAATCTTTCATGACCCCTCAGAATAGAGTTGGCCACAGATCTATGGTATTCATTCAATCTCGACAAGTGTAATTCTTGCCTTACATTTCACTCATCAAGGAAACCATATTGTGCCTTTAGTATACATATATTCTTACATCATACATGTGCGTCACTTGCACATTTAATATCATTCATACCTAGTTGGTATTAATATCAAGTTTCATATCAAGAAGCTTCAAAATGCATTAAATTCATGCACTCAAGCCTATACACACCTAGCTCAAACATACATCATGCAAGATCATTGCTTTCACCCTTTCCATGTCATACATGCACATGGACATATCATACTTACAAGTCCTTCTCCCAAGGATCTTACTTTCATTCTCAGGACAAGTTCCATAGAGATACTCAACACTGAGATTCCCTCTCGTTTGGGAGCTTGCAATCATTCACATGTTATCCACATGGTTAGTTTAATAGACATAGTCATAACTATGTCCCTCTTTCTGTATGACAACAACCAACAATAAATTATTCTTTCATCTGGTGTTATAATATGACTCAACATCCCGAAAATGTTATCTGGTAAAATCCAACCGTTCCCCATGGAAACAAGACAACTTATGTTAATCCCTAATATTGGCTCATCACCCCTTAATTGGGGCATATTATATTAGTATTGTTATTTTATTTATGTTGGCTTTAGGCCATTAGTTGTAATTATACCTCCTAGTCTCCTATACATACCAAGGAGACATTTTCATTTTGAATCATCTTGTACTTGAACATTTAAGT
>JZKD02S2224755.1:347623-371074 GCA_000966675.3 Picea glauca
TAAAAGGAGGTTGCCCCCTCGAAGAGGCTCATTATCTGAAATGATCTCTTTTTCAAGGCGTTGAGTACTTTTCCTGAGGTTTTTCTATGCTATATTGATGTTTGGTTCTTAACAACTTATCAAGCTTCTCTTTCATGCCTCAAACCATTCTTGGTCAATAGATTTCCATAAGGGAATATTTTCCTAAACTCCCTCTTATAGATATTTGAGTATACCAAGCTATTTTCATATGGTTATCATCCACCTATGGATGTCAATCTAACCCATTGGGCATCTAGAAGTTCCCCAACACTTCCTTTACCACACTCAGGATCAACATTTAATCAACCATTTTACCTTATTTATATTAAATTTTAGTGTCTAATAACATTTGGACTATTCCCTTAAGGCCCAAATACAATTTCAAAGTATGTTACTTACTAAGTATTCTAGTTCAGAACTCCAGAGTATCTTTAGATCATAATCAGTCTTAACCATTACACCTAGAATTATTCCTTTTGTTCAACAACAGTTAGCGACATAGGTCACTCTCCTCCTCTCACATGAATTCTAACAGATTAGTTTCCTATCCACCAAGCAAGGGAGGATGTTGTGATTTCTCGCTCAATCATTCTATATTTCTACAGCTTCGTTTATCAACTTGATTAGAAAAACCCTGCCTAGCAATTCCTGTACCCAGAAACAAAATTTTGTTTCTCAGTTCCCTTCAAAACTCGAGAGCTGCGCGCATGCTCTCCATTTTTAGAGAATGGTCACAAGGCTCATTCCTCTGATCGTGAGGGGTTATACACATATAAAATGTCTAATCCTTCATTAAAGCAATAATTATTACTGCTACGGATCCTTTCAATCCATTCACATCCAAGTCTTTCTATTAGTACCCAACGACATAATCCCATTCCTGTAGGATCAACTATCATTTCCCAAAGAAATGATAAGATTCCTTTTCCACAGACTAGAATGATTCAATCTCGTTGGGTAAAATCCCAACTAGATTTTAATCTATATCCTTCAATGAACTTGTGCAGATAACTTCCATACGACATTGGTACTCTCAGCAGGCTCATGTTAATTCTCTGGCTTATCTAGGCCTTTGTTTGAATCATGCTCTACTAGATAGGGTAGGGTAGTATGCCCTCTCCCTTAAATTTTTTCTAATAATATTTTTGTGTGACTTGTGCATGAGCCCAAGCAGGCCAAGTGTTGTTTCCATGCTTTGATACCAATTTGTAACACACCCGAACCCTAAATACCCTTTCTAGGGATGGGACACCAAAATTTTACTTACTTTAATCATCTCAAATAATCCCTCTGAGGTATTCATCCTCTTATACTGTCATGTAGCTTTCTAATGACTATTGCCAGGCTCTGATCTAACCTCTGGTTTGCAAGATATGGCTTCCCAAAGTTGTCTGGGATTATCAATTGGGGTCTTCGGTGTTCGATGCTGAACACCCCTTTTCTTACTGCACACATACTCCCTGAAGTCCCGAAATCTCTCCACATGGCCTTGGCCATTCGTTGATCAACGTTTTACATTAAACATCCTTTTTTCGGCCTTCAACGTTTGATAATCTACGATTGACGTTCTACATTTTGGGCATTTGGAAATTGACGATCGACGTTGAAAGTTTCGGCCTTCGGCAATCGACGATCGAAATTGAACATCCCTCTACTATGCTACGCCTCAAATATTCCAAACTCCCAAAGTACCGGACTCTTGGAGTCCCAGTCGCATCACCATCCATGTTGGCCAGGCGGGCACGAACTAGAGGATGACACGCGACGAGGGCTAGAGGTGACACGTTTCCTCATTAGGGGGTGACACATGTCATTCTCTAATAGGCATAAGAGGTCTGTAAAACATCCATATCTTGGTGACACGTGGCACGCTAATCATGGGTCCACATCACCCCCGGTGACATCTGCACACCATGTCACCTCGGGATGACAACCTTCCAAACCCTCTGATCTCATGGTCAAGATGCATCCACGTAGGCCTTGGGATATACGGCCCCCATCGCTTCGCAACTTCAACATTCGAGGTTTTCATGGTGTAATCCTCTCCTTACTCTGGGAGTAGGTCAAATCCGAATTGACCATGGGGCAGATCCAACGGTCACAAGTGGTCCCGAATCTCCTTCAGATCGATGGCTCTCCTTAATTAGTGAATTCAAAACTTATTGACACACCACACCTCAAATCCCCTGGAGTGCCAAGTCTCCGGACTAAAGGATATGGCACCACACATCCCCTACCTGTCAATGGTTGATATTTACTCTGTTGTTCATGACTTTGAGAGTCTTCACACTTTGAAGACTATTGGCCAAGTTCCTCCGTAGTGTCACGTCCATGAACTATAAGATCTCCTTCCACATGGACCAAACGGGTAATTTCCAGAGATGACATGTGGCAAGGTTGAGAGGACACATGGCCACTTCAGTGGGTAACACGTGTCACATGTTAATGGACCGGTAGGGTCTGCGAAACACTCGAATCCAGGTGACACTTGGAACATTGATCACAGGTCCATGTCACCCTGGATGATGTCACTGGGTCACGTCACTTCAGACTAATAACCTTCTAACATCCCTCAGATCTCACCGTCGAGATCCGACCATGTATATCCATAGATCTATATTTCCCATTACTTCGGGAATTCAACATTTAGGAGTTTTTCTATGCAAACTACTCATGACCCCCGGAGTTGGTCAAAATTGCGATGACCATAGTCTTAATCTGATGGTTAGGATCTATTCACTTAGACCCACAGATCTATGGTTGTCGTGGCTTCGAGACTTCGGTCTTCGAACCTTTGGGAGTTCCTCTTCCCATTAACACAATGACTCAAAACTTTCAAAGTGCCACTCACTAAACAGTGGGATCTGGTGACAAGTATCCCTTTCGATGGATGCTCTCGATTCACTTCAGACTTCGAGACTTTAAAGGATCCATCTCCCTTATGACGAATACACAATTTCGACAAACTCGCGAAGACTGAAGGAGTTGAGGATTTAACACCTATGCTCCTTCTCCAAATCCAACTGTCGTGATAGACCTTGGATCCTCCCGAACAGATCTCGTCTGCTCATCTTCCAAACAAAAGGATCTTCCCTTTTGAGACTTAATATCGCTATCCTTCCTGAGCTTCGTCAATTTTGAAAGAATTAGGTGCTGGCGCGCGCTTTGCGCTTTTTATCCTAAGCTTAACAAACTCCTTCTCCTAGCAGACTCAAAACAACTGGGGGTGTTGACATCCATACGAGAAACTATACCCAAGGTCGATGAACTCACAATTCATTTGCTTAAACTTGAGCCACTGTAGGGCTTGATCATTTACATGCACAAACCATATAGTTCCTTACTTGCTTAAATACATGATCAAGAAAATATAAAGGGACACCGTCTAATCATCAAGAAAACATGCACATACTTGAAACATTCATAGGATATCCAAGTTTAATTTATAGTTACAGTTCAAATATACAAAATATGAGAATACTTATCTATTTCAGATTGTATCCAACGAACTGACTGTGGGTGTTCGACTTTCCACCCAACCATAGCATTAGAGGCATTCATTCTTAGCGCGTTGTCCACTCCCGTGCCAAGCCATGATATCACCAGTAAAATTTATGCCATTTCTCAGAGATCCTCTCTATTTCATAGCAAACCTGTGAGGTTTATCATATGATTCCTTAGCATCAAACTCACATCCTTTCTCTTTCCTTTTGCATACCTGGGTCACACGTTCCCCTCTGTGCATATGCTTTTGTCTGGTGTCTCTCCTGATCTCTGTAGAGTCTCACAACCTCTCTTCCTTTTTTTCCCTCTATCTTCTCTTGTCTCTATTTTCTGTATCTCGTTTCCCAGGATGGGTCTCGACCTATCCTATTCCTTCTATCGGAAAGAAACTCGGGTCAGCCTGCTCTGCCAGACCCTACAGTTCTTCGGGCTGAAATTATTTAGTCATACCATGCTTCCATTCATGGGGGTGGTTGAGTATTCAACCTCCAGTCTTTCCTTCATTAACTAATTCCTCTGCTTGGGATCCTGAGGGGTTTTATCATTCCCAACAAGGGTAAATTCAGGGTCATTTGACGTAATGAACCCTCTCTTATAGTTTTACCATTATTTTCTCTAGTGATATCATGGCCAGTACTTCAAGGCTTCAGCCCCACAGTTAGTCATTGGCAATCTAAACAACAATACATTTACATCGTTCACATGCCTTAACATGGTAATCATAATTAATGATTAATTACAAGCTGGGGGAAACAACGGTGTTACAGTGTATGGGGAAGATTAGAGGTATCAAACCTTTGATTCTAGAGGAAGCTTGGAGATATCAAACTTATGATTGTGGGATTGATGCAAGGGTTGGACGAGGAGATCTTGGAGGAGTTGCAGCTGACATCATTCATGGTCTATAAGTTTTCCTTGTTCTCTTTTATATACTTGGCCTATTTCCTTCAGGTATGTGGTTTCATGTGCTTGTCTATGTTTAATTTAATTTTCATAGATGAATTTGCTTTGCCTAATCCATTAGAGTTGAAGGAAGTCACTTGTTTCCTGCTGTTCATTGCAGGTATTGATTTGCGCCAGGAATTGGATCAAGCTTACGAATAAGAGAAGCTAGGATAAACATCGTAAAAAAATTACATCCTAATTTACCTTCTCCTCTATTTTTCGATAAGAAAAATGAGTTTATAGGAATGGTAGTATCCAAATGATTGTTTTTGTCTTGGTATAGGGGTCAGTAATCCAAGGGAAAGTTCACCTGTCCACAGGGGAATATTTTCGTAACACTCTGCCTACTCATCTTCGTCTTGGTACTCCATGTCTACAACTTGAGGGCCACAAGAAATCATATCCTTAGTTATCCTAGGCATGGGGGGTTAACAAGTATCAAGGCCTTTACCATGGTTGGGGGAGGAAAATAAGGGGCTTAGGCCCTAAATGAAGTTTCTTTGGTTCAAGCACCAAGAACAAGTCCTCAGATCACAACAAAAATCATCTATAAGGGATATTTGGATTGTGGGTGGGATTTGGGAACCATTATGAGGTTTTATTCACCAGATATGGGTCTAGGAGCCTTAACCATGACCATGGAAGGAAATGTTTTTTAGGCCCTATATGAATGTTCACGAGGTTAAGCATTATGAAGGAGTCCTTGAACCATCACCTAATAACTTTGTAGGTGATCCTTGGCCTCTAATTATGAATATGAGTTCCATTACTAGGATTTTCACACTAAAAAAATGTTTTGGGAGTGTACCATGGTTAGGGGAGGAAAACAAGGGTCTCATTACCTAAATGGATATTTTTGGGCTCAAACACCATAAACGTGGCCTTGAACCACCACATAGATCATATTTAAGGGATATTGGACCCTTGGTGGGATATGGGCAACATTATCAGGTTTTGCGCACCAAGGATGGGTTTAAGGGTCTTGACCATGGTTGGGGTAGGGAAACAATGACCTTGGGACATGTTGACCAAAATTTGGTCACCTATAGGTTTCTGCTCCTCGAATAATAATAAAAATTGATATCGGAAGATGGAAATTTTTGAACTATTATAAGTTCATTGTGTAACCCTTAGCCTCAACTTTGCCACACATTTTTTGGATCAGAAATCTGAGTTCGTATGCTCAATATACCCATGTTTAAAGTTTAAGTGGAAAATTGCGCCTCTTCCATGTGGAATAAAGCTAATTCCTCGGAAACATATCCAAATTTTTCGGGCCACAAGACCCTTGGTTTTCTTCAAAATATTATAGGCTTAAAACCCCCATATTATTTCTTCCCCTTTCTCAACACTTAGAATTTTTATCATCTTCCACCTTCTCCTTATTTCTCTGTACTTAGTCATATTTTTCTCCTCCTTTCATAACTTAAACTCTCTTCCATACTTGGACAGATTCGATTTTTCTCTTCCGTACTTAGTCATATTTTTCTCCTCTCTTTAATAACTTAGTCATAAGATACCATGAATGTGGGATAAAATTTATGAAGAAAATTCAAAATCTCTTTAAGAAAGGACGAAATTTGATCCAAGGGCCCACATTTTCCCAAGATATTTGATCGACGGTGGCTGAGTCACGATCTTCCAAAAGCCATAACTTGAGCTCCGAGTGTCATAATTGTGCAAAATTTATACAGTTGGAAAGGTATTTCGACATAGAAAATGATGGTACAGGTTTCAAGGGCTGAAATTTGTTGCATTTGTCCCATAAATTAAAATATTATTCAACTTCATTTTTAATGGGTCTGTGTGACAACTCAACTTCACGAGCTCATATCTTGATATTTGGGCGACAGATTTGGGAAAAATTTATATTGTTGGAAATATAAGAAGATGAAGATAACATATGAAGTGATTTATAAGGATTAAAAATTCATTATCAATTCCAAAAAAATGAAACACAATCCTCCTATTTCAAAGGGAAATAAATTAAATTTTGAAAATAAAAGTTTATTTAAAAACTTTTATTAAAAAGAAAAAAGGTACCCATTTTGAGATGTAAGTTCATTAATAAGGACTTAATGAGGCTTTAATTAAAGATAATACTTCAAGAAAATAATTACATGGGAAATTCAAGAAAGGAAAAACCCTAACTACTCAAGTAGTTAGAAAATATAATATTTAAAGAGAAGAAGGGCTTCATCAAGGGTTCCAATAATCAGAATTATCAGAGGGGAATGACAAAATATCAGAGGAATAAGAAGGTACAACCATGAGTATATATCCAATATTCTAATCAAAGAAAATATATCTCCATCTTCTCCACTATTTCTCTTCTTCTACACCATTTCTCATAGCTTTATGCTTGAATCTCTGAGTTGGGCACAAAGTTGAGTTCTTGAGTGTTATTTTTGTATTCTTCCAAAATATTTTTCTTGTATGATCATGAAGTATTTACAGCCATATACATGACTGTCAAATCTTTTGTAATGAAGAACATTTTTCATGAATAAAATTCAAAAATAATTGCTTCGGGGTTGATTTGGATTGTATCTTGTAACTTTGAGTTTCAAGTATGAGGTATTTGAGATTGACCTATCAAATTCTCTTTTGATCTTGATAGTATTACTCTTTTAAAATTCTTTGAGATGATCAAATTATTCTCTCCTATTTTTCGTGAAGAAAACATGGATGCATTTATATATTATTAAGAAGATTGTGTAGGTGATGTCGATTACAAATAAATTCTAATGTTGAAGCCCTCCTTCAATATTTTCAATTGTTTAAATACTTATTGATGCATATAAATATCAGATTAGGTTATTGAAGAGCCATATCATTTCATAATTTCAAGCAATAAAGATCTAGGGTTTGTTGCCTTAGCATTCTCCTAATCCCAGATATCCCAGATATATCTTTTATCCCAACAGGAGTACCACCTCTCTAAAAACGTAGGGATGCATGTTACCCGGAGTAGCATGCATTTCTAATGAATTTAAAAACAAATAACACAGAATTACTGCTACCATATAGACTCCTGTGGAATTGACAGTAATTCATAAATGCAACAGAACACATGATACCATTGCAAGAATCACAGACATGCACACCATACATAATTAAGCATAGAAATTATACTTATCTTTTAGCTGGAGAAGAACCACCAACTGCGTGCAGACCTTCCATGAACCTCCCGGCCTTAGAACATACTTCTCATCACTCTCAGCAGTGGGTCATCCCCGAGCTAGGACTAAACTCCATCGAGCAAGGGATCCCTAGGCTAAGAAAGGTCAATAAGAAAGTCACATGGTTTAAGAGGAAGGATTCTCTCCCAGGAGCCACTTACTCCCACTTCTCACAGAATCTCATTCCCCACATGCCTGTTCCACCCTGGGAGTATACACCTTCACTGTCGCACAATCCATCGGTTGCTCTACCTCCCTTTCGGGGATTCGACAACAGGCCAGACTGAAATTCTCAGAGCTCTGTAGAATCTACATGACTCCCTCCAGGAGAACTCACTTCCTCAACACACTCTCTCACCTGGAGAGAGTTTCTCACATGCATGACAAACTTCTTCTTCAATCCAAAACAACCTCTCTCACCCGGAGAGAGAGTTGCTCACAGGCTTGACAACCTGCTTCTTCAATCCATAACAACCTCTCTCACCCGGAGAGAGAGTTGCTCACATGCCTGATAACCCGCCTCTTCAACCATGGTTTGAAAAACCACCTCTTAAAAACAAAATAGAAAGGTAGGGTAAGGCAAGGGACGTATCAATGAATTACAGGGGTGCACAATGGCCATGGGTGCAGCAATGGCGGAATTGGTTGGCTGTGTGTTTGCTCAGTGCATGAGTGAACTCGTGGAGAGAGATGGGGCAAACTGGTCTAGCATAACGAAGATGGTGAGAGCGTGAGTAACTGATAGCCCCCTTAATATTACATGTGTTTTAGCCGACACCTATTTCTCATGAAGCACATTCCTTTTCCTTTGGAAGTCACTTGTCCTCCCCAAGGGACTTAGGATAAAACATATCCTTCTAAAAAACTTTTGGAATAACAAAAAATTATTATTCTCTTGGACTTAAGCCCTTAGGATTTAGCCCCTCTTTCCAACCTCTCAGCCCCCTCTCCCTTAACCAACCTAGTGGATCTTAGTCCCCCATTCTCTTTTATCGTGGTCGGTCTACACACAAAAATGTTTTTATATTAATAATATGAATATTTACATGTACAAAACAGGCTCCTGGCCTTTAACACCTAGGCTCTCCGGCCTACTAACACATAAGCCTACCAAATTATAATTTATCAACTCACCAGCCTACAAAACATGTTTAGAATTCACAATACAACTGGGGCTCGTCCTAGGGGTATTACAATCCCCTCCCCTTATTTTTTCACTGTCCTCAGTGCAACTCATTTACACAACATCAACAAGATTTTCAAAATCTTCAAAAAAATGTGGGTATTCTGCCTTCATAGCATCCTCATGCTCCCATGTCTTGTCCTCAGGACCGTACTAGGTCCACTGGACCTTTACAAGCCATATGGATCAATTCCAGAGTTGTTTTCTCTTCTGGTCCAATATGCGCACCGGATGCACTTGTAAGACACCTTCTTTCTCCACTTGAATCACATTCCCTCAATAACATGATTAACATCAGGTATATATTTCTTAAGCAATGAAACATGAAACACATTATGTACAGTCATGGATGCAGGAAATGCAAGCATATATGCAATTGTTCCAATGCTTTATAGGATTTCAAATGGCCTACAATGTCTGGCTGCCAACTTGGAACAGTTTCCCAGCTTCAGGGAATTTCTGTTGGTTTTCACTTTCAAGAAAACATGATCACCCACTTTAAACTCCCTGTGGGTTCTATTCTTATCAGCATAACTTTTCTTCCTATCTTGGGAAACCTTCAAATTATGGTTAATCTTCAACATTTTCTCTTCTATTTCCTTGAGCAACTCTGGCCCAATTATTGCTTTATCAGTTGGGTTGTCCCAGCTTACTGGGGTGTTGAACTTTCTGCCATAAAGTGCTTCAAATGGGCCCATCTTCAGTGATGCTTGATACCCATTGTTGTAAACAAATTCTACCAAGTGTAGGTAGGCTTCCCATTTATATGGTTTGTCCATCACATACATCCTTAGCATGTCCTCTATCGCTTGGTTCACCCTTTTCTATTTTCCCATCAAACTTAGGATGATAGGTTGTGCTAAAGTTCATATTCGTTCTAAACCCTTTGAATAACCCCTTACATAACTTTGAGGTAAATTTCGGGTCTCTGTCAAATAAAATTGTCTTGGGAATACCGTGCAATCATGCTACTTCCTTCATATAGATATTAACAACATTAGCTTCCTTGTGAGTGGTTTTCAATGGAATAAAATGGGAAGCTTTCATAAGCTTATCCACCACCACCATGATGGAATCATGTTGCTTGCTGGTTCTTGGAAATCCTGTGATGAAATCCATTGTCACCACTTCCCACTTCCACTCAGGAATGGGCAATGGATGTAGCAACCTAGTTGGGTGCCTATGTTCATCTTTGACCTTTTGACATTCTAAGAATTTAGCTATGTATTCAACAATCTCCTGCTTCATGTTTGGCCAATAATATTGGCTCTTGACTACTGAAACTGTTTTTCGATATCCTGGGTGTCTTGCATAAGGCACATTATGCATCTGTTTTAAAATAACTCTCCTCAAATATGTAGAATTGGGTACATAGACTCTGTTTCTGTATCGAAGGATTCCATCCATTCCCAATTCAAAATCCTCAACCTTCTGCTGCATTTTACCTTGCTCCATTTTTTTTACTAATTCCATGTACTGCAAATCTGAATTTGCAGCCTCAGAGATTCTGCCTTGAAGATTCGTCTGATGCATGTTGATGGTTGTAGCATGCAGTTCATGCACTCTCCTACTGAGGGCATCAACCACTTGGTTCTCCTTTCCTTTGATATGCTTTATATCAAAGTCATACTCACAAAGGAATTCCAACCATATACTATGCCTAACATTCAAGGTTGGCTGATCAAACAAATACTTCAGACCGTTATTGTCTGTCCTTAGTTCAAACTTCCTTCCCATGAGGTAGTGCCTCCATTTCTTCAGGGCATTTACAATGGCTTCCAACTCCAAATCATGAGTGGCATAGAGCCTTTCATGCTCTTTCAATTTTTTGGACTCATAGCATATTACAAACCCATTATGGTTGAGGACTCCTCACAGATCTTCCTTACACACATTTGTGCAAACCATGAAATCCTCATTCGGATATGCAATCTTCAGAATTGGAGCACTAGTTAACAGTTGCTTCAATTGATAGAAGCTTCTCTCACATTCATTTGTCCACTAAAATTTCTTCTCCTTCCTTTGCAAGGAAGTGATGGGGTGATCTATCCTTGAGAACCTTGCAATGAACCTTTTGTAATAGCCAACTAGAACCATAAAGGATCTGAATTCTGTCACATTCTTCAGCACTGACCATTCCCTAATGGCTTATATCTTCTTAGGATCCACGACTATCCAATTCTTTGAAATGATATGTCCCAAATAATGGATCTGCTTTTGATAGAATGAGCACTTGCTCAATTTGGCATACAATTGGTTCTCTCTTATCACTTGCAACACCATCCTCAGATGATTTCCATGCTCTTCCTCTGACTTGGAATACACCAAGATGTCATCGAAAAAGACTATGACAAACTTTTCTATATATTCTCTGAATACACCATTCATTAGGTGCATGAAGACAACGGGTACATTTGATAACCCAAATGGCACCACTGTGAATTCATAATGACCATACCTTGTTATGAAGGAGGTCTTGCTGATGTCTTCATCCTTTATCTTTACTATATGGTACCCTGACATGAGATCTATTTTTTAAAATATCTTGGCATCCTTCAACTGATCAAAGAGAGCATTGATCATCGGCAAAGGCTACCTGTTATTTATAGTAACTTTATTCAATTGTCTAAAATTGATGCACAATATCAATGTCCCATCTTTCTTCTTCACGAACAAGACTGGGGCACCCCAAGGTGAAACACTTGGGCGTATATACCCCTTCTTCAGAAGTTCTTCAAGTTTCATCTGCAACTCCTTCATCTCTGGTGTACTCATTCTATAAGGCATTTTTGGCATTGGAGCCACTCCATGCATCAGGTTTATAGAGAAATCGATATCTCTCTTTGGGGGTAGTCCTGGTACCTCCTTGAATACATCTTCAAAATCTTCCAAGACTGCATGGTTCTCAATATTTGACACCTTATCCTTAGGTGCTTTCTCCATATGGGCTGCAAATATTTGACAACCCTTCCTGTAGCACTTTTTTAGTTGCATTGATGAGATTTCTCTGATAGTGACTACCCTTTGGATTCCTTGCACTTTCCTTGGGTTTCCTTCCTCATCTAGGCAAGTGAATTCCTTGTTATGATAGTCTAAGATGGAATGGTGCGGGTCTAACCAATCCATCCCAATTAGACATTCATAGGAACCTAAAGGTAAGATGTTCAATTCAACCCTTATGCTTAGTCCATTCTGTTAGCTCCCAAAATGAATCAATCACTATGGCTTCATTTTGTGGTTGATAACATGGCTATTGATACTTTTCTCAAATTTGGTTTTGAGTTTTTCTAGTAGCAAGACTTAGGTTCTGATTTTTGTCTTAGAAATAAGACGACCCATAAAGGTCTTCTCTTTAAAATTTCCATAAAAAAGGCTTTCAAAAACTAACGCATGTTTTAAAGATGATGGTTAGCCAGTGAAAGCGATGATTTTCAACAGCTAAGGAGCATTTCTCATGGGCCGTTAGCTGGTGAAAGAGACGATTTTCAACAGACAAGGAGCACTTCCGACGGGCCATTAGCTGGTGAAAGCGGGAATCACATGTGTTCTCTCCACGTTTTAAAAAATCAAATGATGACATGCTCAGCCCACATTATGCAATCATTATGATACGCTGGTGAAAGTGGATAATGATGGAGATTTGGGTTTGCACGTCTAAATCGGATTGCAAAGAGGATCTCGCTCAGAAATGCATGGTTTGTGATCATGGCGTTGGAAATGGCGAATTTGAATCCATCATTACAGGTGAGGGAGCGGTACTACATGGCTGGTGACATCAAATCGCCGCATCATTTCCCCAACACACATCACCCATAATTGTATGGTAAGTTTTCAATGTTGAAAAATAGAGCCGAGTATTTTCACTAGCGCAAGACCTCGGCCCAAATAGCATATCGCAGTGTTTGGTGTGAAGAATCGTTTGGGGTTTTGAATTGCAAATGGAAAGAAGACGCAATGGCTCTTTGTTGAGAAAAGAATTGGACAGTCTGTCCTTCCTGTTAGCGATAAAAAAAGCACTGGCATTTTTGAAAGAATGATGCCTAATATTGTAGGGAACTTTTCAATCCCTTCCCGAGCTCCAAATGAAGATTTGAAAACACCATTGGAAATATTAGGATTTCTAGATGTCGATTGACTATTCAAGCATGAAAAACGGATTTTCTATGACCGAGAAATTTGATTTTGAAAAATCTGCTCTTTTCACCAGCTAATTCGCCGAAAATTTTGCTAGTTAGCTGGTGAAAGCTCCGCCTTTCACCAACTTAGGAGCAGATTTGTCGGTAAATAAGCTGGTGAAAGCCTGTTACGGTTTTCGACAAGATCGTAAATTTTTGCATGAGAATGAATTGAAACCTCTTCTAAAGATTTATTAATGAATTATCAAATCTATCTAATCAACCACTTTTGGAAAATGAAGAGAAGAAAATGTGTACAAATGTCATTTACCATCCTTAAAAGAGGCAGAATTTCAGGGTTTTGGGAGCCACATCACATAATTCGAATTTCATTATCAGATTATCAAACCAGAGAGCCTTGGGAGGCTGAGCTACACATCATCAGATTTCAACCACATTTTGAGGGACAACAGATAAAGATTTACCTTATTTTGAGGATATATTCCTATTCCTTTGTAAATACTGTTTGTTTACTATTTCTAGAAATTCAAATCCATAGTTTTAGGATCTGATAACTAAATTGTAAATCTATAAAGCTACAGAAGGAAGATGAATGAAGGGGTTCAATTTTGGATACTCTTTTTCTATTGTACTAAGACACTTATTTTTCAATACAGAAAGACAGTCTTCTTTTGTTGTTAATGACATATTTCTTCATCTATTCCATGTTCTGTACTTTATTTCAGTTTAGCTCAGCTATTAAGAACTGTCATCTTCTTATTTAGCTCATAAACTTGAACTAAAGGAATTATTGTTGGCTTGTATGATCCTACACACTGTTGTACTTGATTATCTAGATCAATTTTCTCCATATCTTTTGATATTACTTTGTCTGGTCATTGATTCCTAAAAGCAATGTTTCATTCAATTGCATTGTGAGTTGTCTTCCCATTAGCTACTCTCTATTATCCCATTGATCCACACTTTCATTATTCATGATTTATTAAGTTACCAAGCATCCTTAGTCTACAACCCTAAGGAGTTTCTTGGAGTTATAACACATTCATGTCCACTGGACAAGACTTAAACAACTCAACAACCTTTCTCTTAGCTCCTGTAGCTAGCTGCACTAACCAAAATTTTCCATGCTTGCTTCTTGGAAATTGCAAACTTTCCACCATTCTAGGATCTATATAACTATGAATATCCCCTGAATCAATTAAAATAGTAAAGGCATGGTTATTGATCATACCTTGAACTTCAATCATGTGTGATTGAAACTCAACTTGCTTGTTGTCCAGGGCTGCATAGATCCTTGGTATTCTACTGCCAATGTCCTCCACTGTTTTTGCTTGCTGAACATTGTGGACAACTCTCATTTTTTCATTTTTGTGGGGGCAATCTCTGTACCTATGATTTCCTTCATAACCCCAACATTCCATAGGTGGCTATCTTGGCATTTTCCCACCTACTTCAGCCTTTTTGGGCTCTCTAAAACCTGGATGTCCTTGAGGCCTATTTCTGAAAAAGGATGGCTTAGTTCCCTTCTTCCTCTGATCCATCTTGAATTTCTTCTTGTCTTCCCTAGCTTTCCAGAAAGTGGGCTTTTCTTTTTGTTGCTCATATAAGAATTTTTCTCTCCTCATAGTTTTTTCCATAGTTTTAGGATCATCATACTGGATCTTGTCATTGATGGAAGATGGCAACCCACTCAAATATCTTTGGATTTTGATAGTCTCATCTTTGATTAAAGGTACATACTTCAACAATTCTAAAAACCTTCGCTCATATTCATCAATGGTCATGCTACCCAGCTTGAGTTCAAAAAACTCTTTCATATTTTTGTCATAGTATCTCTTAGTTAAGTACTTCTTTTCAAAGTGTTTATTGAATTCCTTCCAAGTAACATTTTTTCTCCTTAATGTGCTGCACCTGCACAAGTTGATCCCACCACATGGATGTCTTTCCTTTCAGTTGATACATTGCAATTCTTCCTTCTACATGAGAGGAATAATTCTGCAGTTGGAAATATTTCCTCATGCCAAGCAGCCATGTCGCAGCATCTTCCTCCTTCTTGTGCTCTCCATCAAACATAGGAGGTTTAATCTTGTTCATTTCTCCCTTCAGTTCATCCACTCCAAATATCCTATGCTTTCTGGTAGGAGATGGGCTTGAACTACTGTGTGCCCTCCTCTTAGAGTACCCTTGGGAGTGATGATGGTGTCTTCCAACACTCCTTGATTTCCTCTTTTCATCAGGAGACCCGTGACTTCCGGATTTACTACAGTCACTCTCCTTATCCAATTTCTTTTCTATCCTTTCCAGGATTTGTATCAACTTTATGTTGAATTCTCCCTGTTGTTCCCTAGCTTTCATGAGCTTTCTGTTATCTGCTCGGTGATTCTGGACATTTTTCTGCAATCTTTCAATGATTTTCATCATGTTTCCCTCCTTATCTATCTCTTCTCCATGCCCATTGGAGTTCGTTCCTTCAACTCCTAAATGGACATCCATTCCTTTAGCTTCATTCTCTAAACTGAAATCATTATGTTCCTCCTCCATTTCAGTGCACCATGGAACAATTCGGTTTGGTTCTGACAATCGTTAACTCTACAAACACAATGTGCAGTTAACCAAAATTTGTCAGGCCATCAATCCTTAACAAATTCCATAGTATTCATAAACCAATATGATTCAAAGAAAACTTTCAGATTTCATTCTGCGGTTCTCGATCAATCAAGAATCTCCACAGATCTTTTCTTCCTATGCTCTGCTCTGTTTTGCAATAATTTTCGGGCACTAGCCCCTTTCTCTTAGCCCCCAATCCATGGAACCATGGGTTGTGGCCAAGCACTAGGTCAATAGGCGCTTATTCGGGACTTCAGAGGTTCAGATCTTCGGGACTTCGGAGGATTTCACATCCGCACACATCCAACACCTCGAACCATTAATCTCTGAACACTTCCATGTCACCTTTGGTGAAGTCATTACATCTCATCAACTCGACGTTATGAAACTTTTGAAAGTTCTTCCTTTCGTTCCCTTATGAAACATTCTTCTGGAGTGTCAAGTGTCCAAACTTCACAACTGGCGCCACACATTCACTGGAACCCACAACTTCCATATTTGAAATAAGATGACAAATAGTCACATCACTTAACGCCTTTCAAATTGCGAGGGCATGCATTCACGGTTTGGAGTAACCCGCCTTTCATCCCACAATTATTCTGACGTTGACACGTAACCCGTCGGTGAAACCGTGGTTTGGATTGCGGGACCACCCTGGGGAATTAACTCCCGTGCAATTTGGGTCCCCGCAATGCCTCCTAACCATTGATCTTGATGTATCGTGATCAACACCAGTGTGGGCCCGCCAACCTTTAACTATGTTATGTAACCTCAGGGCCCACATAATACAACTAACAACATTCCAGGTGGGGGAACGTGGGAGGTATAGGAGAGATCCATGTCACCTCCAGGTGACATCATCACAACTCACTACTTCAGCTCTTCAGGGCTTCGAAACTTCAGATATTTCTCTCCTCGGCACACACTCATTCTCTCGAACGCCGAAATCTTGAGCAAGCCAATCTGCTGACATGTGTCCCTCTTGATAGACAGTCCGGACTAGCTCCGGACTTTGGAGCTCTGGGAGCTCTCTTCCCTTCATACCGTGCCATAACTTCCACCCATTACTTGATCCAATGGTTCTGGTCCAACTTCATCCCAATCCAACGGTTGATATATTCTCCACAAATCTTTTCTTCCTGTGCTTTGCTCTGTTTTGCAATAATTTTCTGGCACTAGCCCCTTTCTCTTAGCCCCCAATCCATGCAACCATGGGTTGTGTCCAAGCGCTAGGTCGATAGGTGTTTATTCGGGACTTCAAAGGTTTAGATCTTCGGGAATTCAGAGGATTTCACATCCGCACACCCCCAACACCTCGAACCATTAATCTCCGAACACTTCCATGTCACCTTTGGTGACGTCATTACGTCTCATCAACTCGACGTTATGAAACTTTTGAAAGTTCTTCCTTTCATTCCCTTATGAAACATTCTTCTGGAGTGTCAAGTGTCCAGACTTCACAACTGGCGCCACACATTCACTAGAACCCACAACTTCCGTATTTGAAATAAGATACCAAATAGTCACATCACTTAACGCCTTTCAAATTGCGAGGGCATGCATTCGCAGTTTGGAGTAACCCGCCTTTCATCCCGCAATTATTCTGACGTTGACACATAACCCATCGGTGAAACCATGGTTTGGATTGCAGGACCACCCTGGGGAATTAACTCCCGTGCAATTTGGGTCCCCGCAATGCCTCCTAACCATTGATCTTGATGTATCGTGATCAACACCAGTGTGGGCCCGCCAACCTTTAACTATGTTATGTAACCTCAGGGCCCACATAATACAACTTACAACATTTCAAGTGGGGGAACGTGGGAGGTATAGGGGAGATCCACATCAACTCCAGGTGACATCATCACAACTCACTACTTCATCTCTTCAGGGCTTCGAAACTTCAGAGATTTCTTTCCTCGACACACACTCATTCTCTCGAATGTCGAAATCTTGAGCAAGCCAATCTGCTAACATGTGTCCCTCTTGATAGACAGTCCAGACTAGCTCTGAAATTTGGAGCTCTGGGAGCTCTCTTCCCTTCATACCGTGCCATAAATTCCACCCATTACTTGATCCAACGGTTTTGGTCCAACTTCATCCCAATCCAACGGTTGATATATTCTCCACAGATCTTTTCTTCCTATGCTCTGCTCTGTTTTGCAATAATTTTCGGGCACTAGCCCCTTTCTCTTAGCCCCCAATCCATGCAACCATGGGTTGTGGCCAAGCGCTAGGTCGATAGGCGCTTATTCGGGACTTCAGAGGTTTAGATCTTCGGGACTTCGGAGGATTTCACATCCGCACACCCCCAACACCTCGAACCATTAATCTTCGAACACTTCCATGTCACCTTTGGTGACGTCATTACGTCTCATCAACTCGACGTTATGAAACTTTTGAAAGTTCTTCCTTTCGTTCCCTTATGAAACATTCTTCTGGAGTGTCAAGTGTCCAGACTTCACAACTGGCGCCACACATTCACTGGAACCCACAACTTTCGTATTTGAAATAAGATACCAAATAGTCACATCACTTAACGCCTTTCAAATTGCGAGGGCATGCATTCATGGTTTGGAGTAACCTGCCTTTCATCCCACAATTATTCTGACGTTGACACGTAACCCGTCGGTGAAACCGTGGTTTGGATTGCGGGACCACCCTGGGGAATTAAATCCCGTGCAATTTGGGTCCCTGCAATGCCTCCTAACCATTGATCTTGATGTATCGTGATCAACACCAGTGTGGGCCCACCAACCTTTAACTATGTTATGTAACCTCAGGGCCCACATAATACAACTTACAACATTCCAGGTGGGGGAACGTGGGAGGTATAGGAGAGATCCACGTCACCTCTAGGTGACATCATCACAACTCACTACTTCAGCTCTTCAGGGCTTCGGAACTTCAAAGATTTCTCTCTTCGGCACACACTCATTCTCTTGAACGCCGAAATCTTGAGCAAGCCAATCTACTGACATGTGTCCCTCTTGATAGACAGTCCGTACTAGCTCCGGACTTTGGAGCTATGGGAGCTCTCTTCCCTTCATACTGTGCCATAACTTCCACCCATTACTTGATCCAACGGTTCTGGTCCAACTTCATCCCAATCCAACAGTTGATATATTCTCCACAGATATTTTCTTCCTGTTCTCTGCTCTGTTTTGCAATAATTTACAGGCACTAGCCCCTTTCTCTTAGCCCCCAATCCATGCAAACATGGGTTGTGGCCAAGCGCTAGGTCGATAGGCGCTTATTCGGGACTTCATAGGTTCAGATCTTCGGGACTTCGGAGGATTTCACATCCGCACACCCCCAACACCTCGAACCATTAATCTCCGAACACTTCCATGTCACCTTTGGTGACGTCATTACGTCTCATCAACTCGACGTTATGAAACTTTTGAAATTTCTTCCTTTCGTTCCCTTATGAAACATTCTTTTGGAGTGTCAAGTGTCCAGACTTCACAACTGGCACCACACATTCACTGGAACCCACAACTTCCGTATTTGAAATAAGATACCAAATAGTCACATCACTTAACGCCTTTCAAATTGCGAGGGCATGCATTCACAGTTTGGAGTAACCCGCCTTTCATCCCGCAATTATTCTGACGTTGACACGTAACCCGTTGGTGAAACTGTGGTTTGGATTGCGGGACCACCCTCGGGAATTAACTTCTGTGCAATTTGGGTCCCCGCAATGCCTCCTAACCATTTATATTGATGTATCGTGATCAACGCCAGTGTGGGCCCGCCAACCTTTAACTATGTTATGTAACCTGAGGGCCCACATAATACAACTTACAACATTCCAGGTGGGGGAACGTGGGAGGTATAGGAGAGATCCACGTCACCTCCAGGTGACATCATCACAACTCACTACTTCAGCTCTTCAGGGCTTCGAAACTTCAGAGATTTCTCTCCTCGGCACACACTCATTCTCTCGAACGCCGAAATCTTGAGCAAGCCAATCTGCTGACATGTGTCCCTCTTGATAGATAGTCCGGACTAGCTCCGGACTTTGGAGCTCTGGGAGCTCTCTTCCCTTCATACTGTGCCATAACTTCCACCCATTACTTGATCCAACGGTTATGGTCCAACTTCATCCCAATCCAGCGGTTGATATATTCTCCCCAGATCTACGGTGTAGATCCACTTCGAGGACTTCAGGGCTTCGACCTCTTCTTCTCTATAACACATACTTCAATGGAGTCCCGAATTCTTAAGGACTTGCATATTAACCCTCCTGCACTTTTCTCCAGATATGACGGTCGAGAATTGTCTTCCTTCTCTTGAATAGATTCCAATGGCCTACATTACTCTGTCGCCCAATATCACGTCTAACGTGGTTTTATAATACCGATGCACCTCCTGAGCTTCCTAACATGGCCAAGGTAACCTCTTGGCACTCATAATGCTTTGAGGTTTGAAATTTGTTCCTCTGGACACAATTTCCCCTGGAACCTTGGTTCCAATGACCACTTAACCAGACCATCCAGGCTTAGTGCTTGAACCTTGGCTCTGATACCAATTTGTAATGTCCCCGACCAACTACACCTCTGCCGGACAACGCTACCCAAATTACTTTATCTTCTTCCAACTAGCTTTGATACCAATTTGTAACTTTCCCATCCACCCAACACGCCGGGAAAGACCACCGAGGAACATACATACATATATAACATGCATTTATAATGAATTTAAAAACAAATAACACATAATTACTGCTACCATACAAAATCCTGTGGAATTGACAGTAATTCATACATGCAACAGAACACACGATAACATTGCAAGAATCACAGACATGCACAACATATATAATTAAGCATATAAATGATACTTATCTTTTAGCTAGATAAGAACCACCAACTGCGTGCATACCTTCCACGAACCTTCCAGCCTTAGACGATACTGCTCATCACTCTCAACAGTGGGTCACCCCCGAGCTAGGACTAAAATCCATCCGGCAAGGGATTCCTAGGCTAGGCAAGGTCAATAGGAAAGTCACATAGTTTAAGAGGAAGGATTCTCTCCCAGGAGCCACTTATGCCCACTACTCATAGACTCTTATTCCCCACATGCCTGTCCCACCCTGGGAGTATACACCTTCACTGTCGCATAGTCCATCGACTTCTCTACCTCCCTTCCGGGGCTTCAACAACAGTCCAGACTGGAATTCTCAGAGCTCTGTAGCAGCTATGGGACTCCCTCCAAGAGAACTCACTTCCTTAGCACACTCTCTCACTTGGAGAGAGTTTCTCACATGCCTGGCAACCTGCTTCTTCAACCCACAACAACCTCTTTCACCTAGAGAGAGAGTTGCTCACATGCTTGACAACCTGCTTCTTCAATCCACAACAACCTCTCTCACCTGGAGAGAGAGTTTCTCACAGTATTGACAACCTGCCTCTTCAACCACGGCTTGACAAAGCACCTCTTCAAACCACAATAGCAAGGTTGGGTAAGGCAAGAGATGCCTCAGTAAATTACAAAGGTGCATAATGGCCACAGGTTCAACAATGGCAGAATTGGCTGGCTGCATGCTTGCTCAGTGTGTGAGTGAACTCGTGGGGATAGATCGGGCAGAATGGTCTAGCATAGCGAATATGGTGAGAGTGTGAGTGCCTGAGAGCCCCCTTAAGACTGCATGTGTCTGAGCCGACACCTGTCGCTCATGAAGCATGTTCCTTTCCCTTTGGAATTCACTTGTCCTCCCCAAGGGACTTAGGATAAAACATATCCTTCTAAACAACTTTTGGAATAATAAAAAATTATTATTCTCTTGGACTTAAGCCCTTAGGATTTAGCCCCTCTTTCCAACCTCTCATCCCCCTCTCCCTTACCTAGCCTAGTGGAGCTTAGTCCCCCATTATCTTTTATCGTGGTCGGTCTACACGCAACAATGTTTTTATATTAATAGTATGAATATTTACATGTACAAAACATGCTCCTGGCCTTTAACACCTAGGCTCTCCGACCTACTAACACATAAGCCTACCAACTTATAATTGCTTAGCTCACCAGCCTACAAAACATGTTTAGAATTCATAATACAACTGGGGCTCATCCTAGGGGTATTACAAAATGTGTCATGTGTGTGAAGAGTCTTATGCTGACATTCATGTGGTCAATGGTGGTATAGGTTCAATGTGTATGAGATGTAAAAAGAAGGGACTCGTCATAGATTTTCAAATAAGAATAATATGAACTTGTGAATGCAACCTCAATCCCTTTAAGTCCTAACACAAGCTTAAGAGACGTTGACAACATACGTAAATCCAAATTTTCAATTTATGCATTCAATATGTGTTCAATTATGTTAGCCTCTTACTCATACACAATCATGAAATCCTAGTATACCACCTTTTTATATTTCACATACTAGGTTATAGTTGTTATCCTAAGTGTGTTTCTAGAGTCTTATCATGTCTCATCCTACCTTATCTCTCGATGAGGTGTCGATGTGAGAGGAATTGAGGTGAGTTCATTGTTGTATTATATATTTGTATAATTAAAATGAATACAATCTCGAGAATATGGCTTGAGGCCTTTTCTGCCACTTCTTTTGTCTCTTGTCTTATCTAGTGTGTTCTTATCATGATCTTGTGTGTTATATTTCTTCAATTTCAAATATAGAGGATACACCATTAGTTTTCTTCAAGAAATAAAAAAGTGTTGTCAATATATTGCACAACATTTAGATTAGACTTTGATATGACAATCATTGTGCAAAAAAAAAAAGGCGACGGTCAGGAACAAGTTATGATTTCATTATTAAAAAGTGGAATGCATATAATGCATTATTTTATAAGACCCAACATGATCTGTTTTATCATGATATTTGGATTACAATGCACTTGATCTGTTACTAAAAACTGTAATTGAAACCACAACAATTTTAGATAAAATAATTTTAATAGAAAAATTTTGGTTTTATATAATAGTGTTTTGACATAATCGTATTGGAATTAATATAGATCCATATTAACCTTGAATCTATTAGATCAACAGGACCAAATCCCTAATGGTTTTTAAATTCATACTAAAAAAATATTCCCTCAACACTCAATATATTTAAATTTAATATAAATCTATACTAATTTATATAAAAACAAGTATAAATTTTCGTTATTTATTTTTAAAAACATATCAATAATCTAAACGAAATACGAGACGTGGAAATTTCGTAACGACACCTACGCTATTATATAATTATTATTAATTGACAACACCATTTTAACAAGGGCAGCGAAGCAGCGTAGTCCCTGCCAAATTCAATGCAAGAAAATGGAAGCATGTTCAAAAGGCAAAAGTATTCGAATGGTGAAGTACGATTAGAAAAGCATTCTAATGTTGCAGTATGAGMAAATGYAGCTTTGTGAATGGTACAAAGAAGCATAGTTGCAAACTAGACAGATGGTGTGATGCAATTGAATGGTAAATATTCTAATGAAGGCAAATTTATTGTGTGAATGATTTTATTGGATCACTGATATTGTACATAGCAAAAGAGAAGGAAGCGAAATGCGATTCAATGCATGGTTGCTTAGAAGCGGGGATTTTTTTCCATGGAAAATATTGAAAGGTAGTATTGCACAAAAGATTCCATTTTTTTATAAGCGAAGTGCAAGAAATTTACAAGATATGCAGATATATTAATATATATATTGTGGAATAAACATATGTGTTCTATCTTTAAGAAGGCGGAAGCAAAGACTATGGTACAATGTTGTTCTTTGGTCTTTTATGGTCTAGGTGATTTAAGAAGAAAAGCCAGTGGTTGAAGTTTTAGTGAGTTGTTTTTCTTTTCCTTTGCCTTGTTCGAGATGCAACAGGATGTTGTCTTCATTCAAAGTGAATATACCAC
>JZKD02S2224755.1:376698-409194 GCA_000966675.3 Picea glauca
GGGTGACCTCAACACCCTCCTCTAGGTTCTATATAAGGAAAGCACATTCCTTCTATTGGGTTTCCAGATATTGCTATTGTGGCCACTTGATGTTATGACCATGTTGAATCTAACTAGGTGGGGACTTCCATTGCAACAACAAAGAAAGATTCACCTCATGCAACATGGGATCCCATACTTACTCCCTTTGACACAATTGACTCCTTGGTTTTTCTCTTTTCATCTCTTTCTATTACTAATTGACTAGCTCAAATCCCAATAGATCATGGTTAGGAAATTCAACAACAAACTAGAAGAAGTTTCTACTTCATGGTTAGTTTCTCCAATCAATCAGGTGGAATCATCTCTCCCCCCCAACAAAACCCATGCCTTCTGATTATGGCATGACACAATTTGATGGGTTGTTTGCAACGTTGATGAGTGGTTATTTTGTGAGGAGTGATGGTAAGAAATAAAAAGTTGATTTATTGAAACATAAGCTTGGTCTTGCTATTACTTTTAAGTCTTGATAGCATTAGTTCTTGGATGTCACTTTGAATAGGGATTGAAATATCTTTTGATAAGGTGGGTGGTATTAAGAAATATGACTTGTTGTGAGGATTTTCCATTAATGCTTTTCCTTGGTCAGGATGTTGGCACGATCAATGAGATAATTGTAGACGTTTACCCATATTGCATGTGTCCACAAAAAAAAAAGTCTTCAATGATAGTGTTAGTGAATAAAAATTTTCCTAGGACCTAGAGGTTGCATCCCAAGTTATATATACAACATGAAACCACATAGAGGCTAACTATCAACCCAAAATCCCATTGATTCTTGCACTGCCAAGTTATCGTACAAAAATATTCTACAACGGTCCTTCAACAAATGTACAACCAACTACCCATTTTTCCTCCTCATAATTTTATTTTTATTTGTTTCAAGCTATACCAATAGGCACAACATGGTCTACTCATGATCATGTATTACTAGATGACACTACAGTTAGGTTGGAGGATATATAGGATGGATTTTCATTCTTAGCAAAGAAAAACAACTCAACATCTCGTGGTATGTTTATATCTACTTTTGTAGGGTTTCTATTATTCCCTCCCTTGATACTAGAGTTGGTGATTGGTGATTGAGGCTTCTATGAAAGGTATATACCTTAGCCACCCTCATTTCAACTTTTCCCAGTCTCTAGAATTACAAGGCTCTTTATAAGCATTGACCAATAATTGCATTGTGATTTTTCTTGTCTAGTCAATAGGCATACCCGTTATGGTGATTGAATGGCTATGGTTCCACATCAAGATGATTCAACCAATACTCCAATTCATAGGAAAGAGTATCCTATATTTGAATATGCATCAAATTGAGGAATGGAAAAAATGGATACAAATGTTATCCTTGATGTCACTTGTTTGCAACAACAACAATTTATAATGCAATCCATATGTTTATTTTTGCATATGTTTGGATGACTGGATTTGGGAGTTTTTCTTATTATTATGTACATAAAGATTTCAATCTAGCACTATGCATATTGATGATGTGGTGCCTCAAATCCCCTGTGATCTTTTGTGGTATTTTTCTCACTAATCCCTATAGATGTCCATTGCACACACTTTTCATTGTTATGGTGCATGGTGCCCTTGGAATTTTCAAAAGTTAGTACAATGATTGTCCATCAGTATTTGGTATCTGATTTCTGATTGCAACTCCATACTCAGTTGTTCTATATTTTCAGACATGTGTATGTATCCACATGTCTCACCATATTATTCTTAGTGGTTTGCATAGGTTCAATGATATCTTATGTGGTAGCACTTTCACATTATTGATTTCCCTTCCTAAATCAAGAGAAAATAAAGGGAACTTTCCATCGAAACTAGGAGGAATTAATATGGAATGTGAGCATGCCTATTTAGAACATTTAGGGCAATCTCTTCTAAGGTTATTAAAATATCAATAATAATAAATGCTATTAGTAATTCATCATTAAAGTAGTTGGCTATAATAAAAATGGAAATTACAATCAAACTTTACCATTCCTATTTTGTATCCATTGAGCTTATAAAAGAAAGGGTCATCCTATGTTAAATTCATGCTTGAAAGTCTCAATGCAAGTTCAATTACATTAATCTTTTTTCTCATTCTGTATCATTAAATCTTCATATTTATACTTAATTGATATTTATTATAAAATTCTAACGTAAAACATATTAAATCATTTTTGAAATTATAACTTAAAGACATTATTAAATCTTCATATTTATACTCACTCAATATTGTTTTTTACTAATTTTAATTTATTTATTACATTAAAAACCTATATATAAATATCATTATTACGATGATTGATTAACTTAAATCGAATGTTATGGGACTAACATTATCATGGTTAACCATAACATATCCACCTAGGTTTGGCCTAAGACAATCCCCTACCCAGTAGACTCGGACTGAATCACTTGGCCTTATTCTTGCATATACTTGCTCTCTACTGTTCTTTATGGTCATGGCTTCTACTTTCAACTATAGCCAATAATATGCATATTGATAAGTAAGTTCAAATGTGGGCCTTGCACTATATATTTTGGATTGCAAGGGAACAAAATTAGAGAGGGATACACACATATAAACGAATCTTGATTTGACTAATCCATGTTGCACAAACGAACCTTGAATTAGATGTAGGACTCCACACTTAAAGTTGATTTGACTACTCCAAGTTGCACAAACGAATCATGTCACCCACCTTAGCAAAACCCAATAGAAATTACCTATTGCGCTAATGTTGGGATCCAATGATATTATTTTGTTACCCAAAACATGCAGAGATTCTTTCATTCTGCAATTTCTTTTCTCAATGAATCACCTCCCCATGTGAACTCAAATAAGAACATACAAATAGAATGAAAATATATAAATATAGCAAAGAATCAAAGATGATGACAAATAGAATTAATGATTAGATATTTCAAAGAGCAATATCATCATACCACGTATCTTGTAGTTTTCATGGCTACAACACCCATGAAAAGTGTATATACATATGAAGAATACTCTAAATATTCGTCACAGCTTAAAATTAGGGTTTTGAGTGCGTTCAATGGAATATTCACCTAATAGTTTGAGGAGGGTTGGTCATAATATGATGGGGACATCACCTAGGGTTTAGAGTTTGGTATCTTTATCTTTTGGTTCTACCAATGTTGCACAAAAAGAAAACAACTAGTGTTTTTGCAAAAGGTCATAGAAAAGACCTAGAATCCACATACAAGAATACGAATCAAAGTGACTTCTCCTTTTCTTTTTATATGACCACATATGACATATGAGAGCAACTTTAAAGTCCAAACTAATATATTATGAAGTTTACACTATAAATGGCATATAATAGAGTGTAAAACATTTTAAGTTTTAAGTTTTGTATATTAAAAAATGATATAATTGCATTATAATATAATTTGTAATATTGTTATATTATTATTTGTAAGTTAATTGAGTTTAATTTGAACGGATGTGGGATGGAGTGTGATTCTCCCTATCAAGGTTCTATTCTCATAAATGACATGTCGAGTTCACAAAAAAATTATTAAAAAAAAAGAAAATAGATTTGATGAATAAGAAAAACATGATATTGTTTTCCCTCCTACAATTATAGAATGATTCCTTGAAAATAGTTGATTTATATATAAATGAGTATGAGGAATATGATTCCACACTCATATTTTCCCCAACTATCACTCAATGTTCCATATTGATTCCAAACAACTCTCTTGCCTACACAACTCAAATAAAATAAAATCAATGAATACATATAAACTTACAAAATTCCATGTAAAACAAAGTAAGGTTGTACTATAATGGAAAATACATATGAGCATAAGGAATGGTGAGCTATTATCAATGGGAATTTTCTTAGGACCATGCTTGTGCGAGAAGAAAAACAATTAAAATGTGAGAAAATCACTTCGTTCAAATTCTCACTATGGAAGAATGCCTACAATGTGGGGTGAGCACTTTTCTTCTCAGGGATAAATCTTACCTAAAATAGAAGTTTAAAGAAAAAGTCCAAATTCTTAAAACAAACAAATCTCTTGGTTCAAATCACGTAGGAGAAAAGAGTGCTTACAACTTAAAGTAAGAAATTTGGTTTATGGAAGATTTTCACTGAAGATGGAAACCAAAATAAAAACTTACCAAACTCATTCACTTCACTCAAAGACTTCCAAACACACTGCAATAGAAAAAAATGCGAGAAATATTGAAGATAAGTTATTAGAGCCTCTATGGACAACAAAACATTTGGATATGAAGTTCATGGTTGTAGCAACTCATCTCCATGGATTTACCATCATTAGAACCTATCAACAAGTGCCAAGACCCTTGGGAGGATCTATGGAAAAGACAAAAATTAAACATACCAACATTTACCCCAAATTGATGATATATTATAATTAATTATTATGAACGAATTTCACTTCTAAACCATGTGAGATCTCTTTGTTGTATGACCTGAAATGGTGCATTATGAATTGTGTAAAAAACGAAAACAAACCATAAATGATGAAAAATTGGTGTACAAACATATTTATTACTTATTACCATTTTTATATATTGGAGAAAATCAAAATTCCGTTGTTGTACAACTCAAATGAGTTGTATAGGAATTATCACAAAAAATAAAACTACCTAGAATTGGCTAAAATTTATTAAGAAGTTTGTCTCAAGATTATAAACACTTTCGTCTCTTGCTTCAAGTCTAAATTCAAACCCCATGGAATTAGGGATTCACTCTTGTAGATTTAGAAATTGCATATCGACAAAGGCCTCATAGGGTAAAACACATCATTTGATACGTTGTTGTGCTTCTATACTCATGAGTTTTTTTGTTGAGAAGGATAGCAATAAAAGAAAAGTAAAAAAACATTATCATATTAAAACATATGTCTTTCTCCATTGTTGTGCTCCTTTTATGCACTTTTCATTGGGAGGATGGTCACCACAAACAGTTTCCTCTTAAGTCAAAAAACATCATGTATTCCTCTTAAGCCAAAAAACATCATGCATTCACTTGCCAATAATTGTTGTTGCTGCTTGGAAAGTGAAATGTTCCTCCAAGACGGAAAATGGATCTCTCCCCTAGTTGTTGCATTCCTTCAACTAGTGCAATTTTGATTTGAGTATATTATCTTTTCTTTACACAATGGAAACATCCATTAAATTATGTACAATAGCTTGGGAAGTCTCAAATCAGTACATTGCATCTTGGAATGCATGCCACCATAATGTGGTTCCTAGAGGCCTCTAGGATTAAAACACAATTGTCTAGGCCATGTGGGATTGATGGCATTGATGTATGTGCTTTTTGGGATTTAAACACGGAACTATAATTTTGTAGATAGGCACATATGCTTCTTTATTCTTTAGAAGTGCTTTCTTGAAAATATAATGAAAAAATACAAGGGAATGAATTTAATAATAATTGCATTCATGAACAAGGGTGTCATGCAACATGATTTCTATTCTTTTCGAATTATGACTAGGAGTTTGTGTTGTTACAATAGCTATACAACATTTCATGTGTTTATGTTACGGTAGCTGCGGGAGGTATTAACCTCCATGTGCAAATTTTGACTAGAATGGAATATTTTGGAAGCAAGGGAAACCCTAAAAATATGTGTGAAAACCCTAGAAGACAAGTCATCCTAGAAGAATAAATAATATTAGAATATTATCTTCCAAAAAGACAAGTCGGCTCCACGGGAAAAATATAATTACCAGAAATTCAGGTCGGCCCAGCTAGAAAAATCACTGGATAGATTAATATAAATAGAGGACATTTTAGCTCATTTGTATGCCCAGTAAGAGTGCAAGTCTTGTGTAAAGCTGTAGTTGTAGTTACAATTGCAGGTGCAAGGAGGAATAAGGGTGTATGGTCATCTCCTGGTCTTGGTCTCTCTCTAAGTGATATTCTTGGTGATATTCTTGGTGAAACTCTTGGTGATATTCTTGGTAATACTCTTGGTGATATTATTTCTAAGCATGGCACAAGTTTGAGAGAGTAGTGAAGCTACAACTACTGCAATTGTGTATGGTACTTGTTCTGTGGATATGGAGACTCCCTCTCTTGTGCGCTACCCTTGGAGAAGTAGCACTCTACTTGTATTGATTTGTTGCTACAGTTAGCAACTAGGGTTTATCTACTGGTTCTAGTATGGATTTTGAGAATAATTATGTCAAAGGTTAAGGTGCTCGGGGGTGGCTTCGTGCCTATGTATAGGTGACAATAGAGATATTTTCTATGGTGAAAACAAGCGCATCAATTATTTTAACATCATGTACCTTTTCTTTCTTCAGAAGGATATCGGAGGTCCCTTTGTTTTCATGTTCACTTTATGAAACTAAATGACTTGTTCCACAAAAAACTTCCATACTTAGCAAAGAAAATAATTGATATTCAAAATAAATCCATTCTTGCACCTTTTTATCCTTTAAATTTTCTTCTTTATGACTCTCTTCATGTCATTATTTTTTTTACCAATTGCATTAACTGGACATGCTTCTTTGTAATATGCAAGACAATGCATTAATTTACTCCAAGAAAAAATTCATAACAATATATATATATATATATATATATATATAGATATATATATATATACCTTTAATGCCCATGCAACATAAAATAGAATGAAACTTTACTTGTAATGTAGAGGATTGTATATGTCATGATCCATCTGTGTATTCTAACTTAGACATGCATTCTTTTAGTGCCTCATACATGAAATACATTTGAAATCATAATAAATAATTCATTTATAATCTACAGACAATCTAGGGGAACAACACAACCACACATCTTAGCGAAACATTGTTAGTAAGCATAATTTTGAACTCATCACACCATCAAAACATAAAGTAATCAAAGGAGGATAAAAACATCATCAATACCAAGCTAATTGATCCATATTGGATCATTATGTTATTTTTCATCTATATTGATGCTTTTAGAGTGGAAAAATTAAAGGAATCAACTTGCAGGGTCATTTTAGTGGCAGGTCCCAGTTTGGAAAATTAGGGTCCAGAACCTTCCGGAACCATTTTTAGGATTAAATGACATTTTTGGGGGGGTTTGGTGTCCAAAAATTATGCACACTTCCTTAACATGGTTCTACACACCAATACCTTTCCAACAGTGTAGACCATGCATCAATTAAAGCTTGTACACAAATGTTATGCCTCCCGCAAGTTAACCTATCATGTTAACCACCATGGTAAGAGATGTTGCCACATCAACCCTCGTTACTCATGCATATGGGGATAACCACATGAGAAATTTCAATAAGAACATATAAGGTACAAAACATTATCAAAATTGAAGGTTGAGGAAGTCAAAACCCTAACCCTAGACGATTATCGGGCTATGTCAATTATCAGGCCATTAGGAGGAGAAGGGGTTCCATTCTATGTTATTGTATTTTGTTCCATGGTAGAGAAAAACAACGGGAAGTGGGAAATTAGAGAGGCAAATAGAGGGGGCTAGTGTTATATAGCATCCTAATAGGCCACGGGTCTCAGGTAACTCTATAAAGAGTGCCTTCTCCTTTGTACTTGGATTAGTTCCATACCAGAGAAAAGAGAGAAGAGAAACCTCACCTTCTAGTTGGGTTTTCTCTCGTAAGGGTTTCTTAGAGAAGAACTTTGTGTTATTTTTTGGATGGTGTGTGATTATATTTCCTTATTCTCTATTTTCCACCTTTTATCTATTTCATGCATAAGAAGAAAATCAATAACTAAAGATTCTAGAATCTAAGGAATTTAACCTTCATAGTGTAGATTTTAGATTTATTCGTCAGATCTGTTGTGACAAACTCTCCAGTGGAATATCCATGATATTTTGCAGAAACCCTAGCCATGGAATATGAGTCTATTCATAATGACCCTTGAGATCTAGAATAATAGAGATTTGAGAGGTTGGAAGCACATGTTTCCGATATTAACCGCAATATGAGCCTCCTCATGGTGGATCTAGCAAGCAAGCTTAGACCATTCATGGATGATGGAGGATCTAAATCAAATATCATATCAGAGGGGAAATAGGGAGATCATGAAGACCCATGAAAGGATTCGCAAAAAGAACAAGAGAAAGAGCAATTGAGTTTGAGTGATTTTAAGCCTTCATAGTCCCTCTTCAAGATGGAAGTGAAAGTAGACATAAATCCATACCAAAGTGAGATCGATGAATTAAAACTGAACCATTGGTTGCAACAACTAGAAGTTTATTTTAGCGTTCACCATATAGATGAAGAGAAAAATATTTCATTTTCTAGATTGAATTTAGAGGTTCGTGCTTTAACCTAGTGGGGAATCAATACAAAAACACTTAGGATGGAGGGTGATCCTCCAGTAACTAGGTGGGAGGAATTCAAAACCTTCATCAAGTCCCATTTATACCCTATCGGGTATGTAGAGGACCAATGGATATGGTGGCACTACTTTAGGTAGAGGCAAGAGTAGAGTGTAAATGAGTACACCACCGAGTTTAGAAAGATGGCCATCATGCTGGGTATCTCTCCCAAGAACCTATATGTACTCCTGAAGTATCTAGGGGGTATACATAGTCATTTGTTATTTTCAATCCAAGGATATGGACGAGGCATGTGTACAAGAACACTATCTGGAAAACATAGGCCACAAGAAAGGGAAACCATGCAGTTCCAAGAAGAAAGAGCACGAGGAAGATTCCAAGGAGGGGAAGAAGTGGTGTAAAGGGGGAAAGGATAGTAATCAAAATCCACTACACATCAGTGAAAATATCCCAACAACCATTTCAATCATTGCAACATTGATGGACACACTAAGGAAAAGTGTTAGAAACTACATCTAGAGATGAACCCGAAGAAGCACAAGAAGTACAGAAAGAAAAAGAACCTTCTAGCCACATATTCGGAAAAAATGGTTGAAATTAGATTTGATGTGGATAAAATTATTGTCTACACATATATGCAAAAGGAGGTGTTTTGGGATGCAAGGGGAAGACACAGGGTTTATCATTCAATTACCAAAAAAACCCTTAGACATTGACCCTTTCGACATCACCTATAGAGAAAGTGAAGTCTCACCCAAGGCATCTAGAGGAGATGCAGGAACCAAGGTTCTACAATGATGAGGGGAAGTGAGGCATCATGCAAACCCTTTAATTACATGCACAGTTCTCATAGAAAACATTTTATTGTGTTATAAAATATAATCTATGTGCAACATTACAATATCATATATGAACCATTCATTCAACATAAACTAGAAAACAACATAAATTACAAACACACCATAACACATAGATTTATGTGGTTCACCCAACTTAGGATACATCCACAACGAATGTATTCTTATATTATTCATTAATAGCTTTCTTACAACTGCACACTGCGCTACAAAATATGCAACAATAATATCATCCCAAACCTTCCTAGTTGTCCTGCTGCAATGTGAGTTCACTCTTTAGTCATACTAAAAATTTCTTCCTTTTCTTGACTCCCTTACCCCCAAAAGCATTCACAACTTACATGCACCATCACACTCTCACTCACGTATACCTCCTCACTATTTACTTTCTTACATATTTATACACACCAATAGGGATAAGGAAGTTATAAAAGTGGAAAAAATGTCCCCAAGCCCCATGGTTTATAACCATTTTCCGTCTTTTGCGCACTACTCCAACATGCGTCCTTTTGTCATGCTCCTTGAAATCCATTCCCATTGTGCACTTTGGTCCATATTCTAATTTCCTTTTTCCCTTCGACTTCCTTTTTGTGTAGATCCCAAAACTTATCCAAAATTCCTCTCCAACAAGCCCCCAACACTCACCTATGGCTTGTCCCTAGCCACTTAGGCATGTTTCCAGTGTATCATGAATGCGTCAAAGGTCGCCTTTTCTGTTGTAGATTTTTTCTTGACCTCCAGTTCCTTCTACAAAATTTGATCGATTATTTTGGCTGTCACATAATCCCGCACCTTCTCAACACCTTCTTCAACTACCTATTTGATGAGTCCTTGAGTCGTTGTCACTTTGTATGCTTCTTATTGAAAAAATTCGATATGTTGTGTGTGGACCAGTTGCTCCTCTCTGAGATGATTCATTTATGAATACAACTTTCAGTTTTCATTCATCATAGTTACGACTTTTGTTGGTGGCAATGTGCCCATTGTTGCTTGTAATTTCTGCACCTTTCCTTGCGTAGCTTGAATCCTCTAGATTATCTCCTTTTGGACCCTGTCTTCATTCAGTTGTGTCCAAACACCCATAGTTTCTATATATATTTTCGTGCACTCTACCTCTAGAGTTTTTATGTTGTCGACTATTGTGGTCACAGTTTGATTCCTTGTCTCCCTCTCTTCAGGTGGCATACCTAGTGTTACACATGCTTCCAGATCCACAATGTTGTGTGCGGGCCTGCTGCTCCTCTCTGAGATGATTCATTTATGAATACAACTTTTAGTTTTTGTTCATCATAGTTACGACTTTTTTTGGTGGCAATGTGCCCATTGTTGCTTGTAATTTCTGCACCTATCCTTGCGTAGCTTGAATTCTCTAGATTATCTCCTTTTGGACCATGTCTTCATTCAGTTGTGTCCAAACACCCATAGTTTCTATATATATTTTCATGCACTCTACCTCTAGATTTTTTATGTTGTCGACTGTTGTGGTCACGGTTTGATTCCTTGTCTCTCTCTCTTCAGGTGGCATACCTAGTGTTACGCATGCTTCCAGATCCACTATGCATGTGTGGAAGCCCTAAATGGTTTCACATATTTTAATGACCTGAGCTTCCACCAAGGCCTCCTTCTTGATAGACTCGCTCGAATGTATGCTACATTCGTTATACTTTTTGTGCAGCCTCATCACACTCTTGTTTGAATTTGTTGTATTATGTCTCTAAGGCCACATTTTCTGCTATGAGATTTACTAGCTTAGTAGATGTCTTCTTGGCACACATGTTCATCTCTTTTGTTGCATCCATTTGTAGCTCTTGCAACACATCCATTGATAATTGAGATAATACTAGATCTATGTGACCTAATTCCCTGGCATGCTCTTGCATATTAGTTGTGGGGAACCCGAATGATCTTGGTGCTAGCTTGATTATTCTTCTCTCCCCTGCGACTACCAAGGACAAGGATATTGTGAGTCCAACCTCTCAAGTCTTGGTCATGCTGGTTGTTGGTCCCTCTCCCATTTGTCGCCCTGACGTGATATTGGTATCTTCTAACAATTTTCACAATTCTACCATCTGTGCCTACATGCATTTGTTCATTTGTTCATGCTTTTGTGTTGCGCGCTGAAATGCGTCGTAAGTGACTTATTTTACCTGGTCACCGATCTTCTCTAAGTCTTCCTTTGTTAGTGCATCAACAAAAAATTCCTTAAAGACTTTGTTCTTGGGACGTTGATATCCATATCTTCCTATCTCTGGATATTTTATCTTACGGTTATTGCGTGGTGAAAACAGTGGCGAAGGATTATCTGGTCCCTTTCCTTTGTCCTGGTCCCCTTATTCATCCTTTTCCTCCTCAACGACTTCATATACTTACAGGTTGGGTTTTTCTAATGGATTTGTCTCTATAGGTGTAATATTCCACTCTTCATCCAAATTGTCCATGATGTTTCCCATATCTTCTTCTACTAGTATGTATCATGTTGGCAACCACTATTGGTATGGATCTTTCTTCTCCTGAACGTACATGTGGTGGAACCCTACCTTAAACCGCACCACTACCTTGTATGCCTCGACTACCTAAGGCATAATACGTGGGATATTTTATATGCTATCTCTTATAACTTCCTTGTAGATATAGAATGCGATATTAGTGTTCATCTGGCATGCCTTATGTGTAGTGTACCAAAGGTTCTGATAGTGCACGACTAAGCAAGGCTTCTCCTTTAGGTTCAAAAACTGAATTTAATGCAACTCTCTCCTGGCTTCTAGAGTGATCAGGATCAATAACCAAGAGTAGTGGAATTTTGTCCCCTTGTCCTGGACTTCCTCGCATTCAGTCAAAAATTGGTTCAACAAAAATGTTTCTGAGTTCATCTGGACACCCTCTACACATTGTTTGATAGTTTCTTTAATCATTGTTGGGACCTGATATTTTTTACATTTCCTCAATAATTTACAGGAAAAGGTTTGTGTTTCAAACTTTAATGTTGGGTCAATTATGCTAGAGATGTCCAAACCGTGCTCCTTCTTCATATCGAAAAACTTGGACGCAGGGTCTAGTCCCTTCGATGGGAGACCTTGAATGTGCACTATTAGATCAATATCAATGGATACTAGCCTTTCTAACCACATATATCCTACGTGCACACAACTTAACAACATTTTCACGCAGGCGGTGATCTCTTGGCTACACCCAAAATACAATATGTCAAACAAGTTAAGTAGACATGATTTCTGCAACCCCCTCACCCGCAGTTGTGGTTCTATGACGATCATGTGGGTCTCAGAATTGATGAATATCATCAGGAACTTACTAGTTAAGAGCTCCAAAAACTTCTTTTCATCAATGATATCATGTCGGTGTACTTCATATATGGTATCATACCTAACATATCCCCTTCTATTATGACGCTTTATGGGATCGGTGGATCAACTAATGGATACCTGGCCTCTTTCTACAAGTGGAAGTGTGTCGCTGATGGATTTATTGGTGAGATATAATCCATGGGAAATTGTTCGGCTAAAGATGAAGCTTCATGTGTTTCTTCGACTACTGGCAGTGTTGCAGGCTCGTTGCACAGTTTCTTCGGTAGTGAGGTCGATGCTTCTATTGCCTTAGGTTCCATATTCATTTGGAATGCTTATTTTAACTATTACCTAGTTCTGGAACTTTGTTCTGGTCTTCATCTATGTGACTTCTGCTTCTTCGGCGGTGCAATATTCAACTCTATGGAGAATAAAAATCTATCATTGGTCCTTTGCATGCTTTTCTATTTCATTTCCAGTTGTAGTCTCCTTTTACGCCTAATTTTTCTATCTAATCCACTAATGGTTGTCATTCATTACTTTATTTTATAGCTCCATCAATTCGTATCTTCGACGAATTCTCCATTCAATTTGGCAATTGATCTATATCTCATGTATTTAATGTTACATGGTTCCACTAATTTTCCATCATGATAACTCTTTATTGCACGTCCCATCATGGTGTGTGTTAAATTCTCTTCACTGTCATTTGCGTAGTCTCATCTTTCTGCTTGATCTCTCCCTGTTGTGGAATCTTGGTTTCTTTGTCTATGTTTCCTTCCATTTACTCTTCTTCCTATTTGCAAAATATTCATGTTCTTCCTCGTTACTTACTAACCTAAATTTATATTTTTACATAACTTCTGACGTCTCTCATTAACTTGTTTCATACTTTTTCCTATTTTTCCTGCTTTTCCTTTCTTTTTATATATTTTCCTTCATATAGTACACTATGATACAATTGTAAGCTGCACGACTCTAGTGCGTGGAAGGAAGAACAACCCTATGCAGTTTCAACCGTCTCCCATTCACTAGTCCTTCCACGACTTGTCCATCCAACTGCTCTAGTTGAACAACACCTACATCATTCACATATCTTATAACATATGGTCCTAGCCAATGTGTCTTGAATTTCCATGGGTGTTCTAATAACTTGTTGTCGTAAAGTAGTACTAGATCTCCTGTTAGGAACTTCTTCTTCTTTATGTTTCTATCATGCCATGCCTTTTCTCATGCCTTTTGAAATTGTTGATGGAAGCTTGCAATAAATAAATCTTCCTCTAGTATTAGTAGTTGTGATAGCCTTTCTTCTACTGTACTAGAATCCATAAGGTATGTCATCACTACAATGCGCAGACTCGGTATAATAAATTCCATGGGCATGACTGCTTATTGATTGAATTCTAACTTAAAGGGTGTCTATCCTGTCAACTTCTTTCTTGTAGTTATGTAAGCCCAGAGTATTGTAGGGATCCTTAAATCCCAATCATCTCTCTCTACGTTGCACACCTTAGTCAGTGCATTTTCCAGTATCTTCTTGAAGGCTTCCACTGTTCCATTTACTTGTGGGTGATATGGAGTGTTCTTTTGATGTTGTATCTATAACTCTTCTATTAGTGTTGCAATAGTTTTGTTCAAAAAGTGAGTCCCTTGGTCACTCATAATTATTTTAGGACACCCAAACCTTGTAACTATGTTCTCAAACAAGAATCGTGTTGTTTTCTCTGCACTGTAATCTATAATTGGTTCCACTTCTTCCCATATTTTAAATTAGTCTGTCGCAGTAATTATGTATCTGGCTCTTGTTCTTCTTGTTGGTGGGTTAATTGGTCCAAAAACATCCACTTCCCATTTGTCAAATTCTTGTAAGGTAACTTGCAGATTCAAGGGAATCTCATCCCTTCGTGATGGTATTCCTACTCTTTGACAAATGTCATAGCTCTGGTAGTGTTCCTTTGTGTCCTTATGGAGGGTAGGCCACCATAGTCCTATGCATAAGATCTTCTGCATTGTCTCCTTTCCTGTGTAATGTCCTCCTGCAATTCCATCATGTACTTCTTCTAAATTCATGTGTATTTTTTGTTCTAGCACACATCGTCGCATTATCCCATCAATGTCTAACTTATATAAGCTTCCTGCAATCAACTAGTAATCGAATGATCTAACCACTAGTTGTTTCTTATGGGCTATTGTCATATTAGATGGATCCACTCATGTTCTTAAGTATTGGACATTTTTTGCAAATTGACTGTCTACCATCTTGAATGAAAACAATTGTGCATTTGGTAGGCTATCATCTAGGTTACTTTCATCCTCTCTTGTCAAAATTCATGAAAAATGGTCTGGTCCCGCATTCGGTTTTCCTAGCTTCATGATAAATTCAAAATCATACTCCTGGAACAATAACAATTGTTAGTCCTTGAGATAACCTCCTTGATTACTGAGGAGATCAATGTCAAGGCATTTAATAATTGGGTATTTTCTTTCTTGGATGGAGATGGAAAAGGTTAGGCAACTCAATCTATTAATTAGTCTTCAAGGCCAAGTTTTTATGTTTTCAAGTTATGTCAAAGACTAAGGAGTTGAACATATAAAACATGGATCAAGGTTGCAACTTTTTGTGAAGAAATGAAAAGAAGAAACATGAAGAAATTCTAAACACGTCAACTACTTCTTTCATTTATAGATGATCATTCAACATGAAAAACAATTCATAAAACCTGAAATGATTTCAGACATATGAACTCAAATATGAGAAAGAACACAACATACAACAACAGGCTATGTAATGATGCCTTCAATTACATAAGAGTTGAAGCTTATAAACTAGAAATAATGCAACAAATTCAGTCATAGAAGAAGAAAATAATACATGAGATGATTATCCAGTTCAAATGATTAGAGTCCTTGTGATAATCACAACAAGCAAAGATTTAGGCTTCCCCTTCTCAGAATATTACATAAATCCCACTCTCTTTTGCCTCAGTCTCCAATGCCTCTCGGGATCTCCAACCCCTCATTACATTTCATTCATACAATATATAGATTTTCAAGGTAGTTTTCAGATCCAAAATAAATGGATCAAGATTAATTCATTATGACCAGGTCGAGAGCATCTTTGACTTCCCAAAAAAAAATAGTTGGAAATATTTTAAGGAAAAAATATAGCAAATTTGTTGGAGATCCAATATTTATGGCATTACTTTGACCAAATATTTGTTGCAACTTTCTCATGAATCCCATCCTTTAGATGATGTTGACAGGTGTTTTAAATGATAAGCATGCTCCAAGGAAGCCTCGAGATTCACTCAATAGCTCAATGTCTTCAAAATCTGCATATTTTATTTTTTGAATATTACAAGTTGTTTGGTAGCATTTTTGTTTTTAAATGTTGACAAGCACTACCAAAATAACTTTCTGTATTTTTTTTTTTTAAATAAATAAATCCGGCTGTAAAATTTGAAAAGAACTCCTTCAGGAATAGAGTGCTAAAATCTTGATAATTTTCAAAAGTCATGAACAACCCTGAACATGAGCCATAGAGCACAATCACATAAAATTATTCACCCATCAACAAAAATACTTTATAAATGCTTGGTCCATTTGATCATGATGCCCCTGCAACTTCTGGAAGAATCTGTAGCAACCAATTGTATTTGGAAATAGTTCACCTGCAAATGAAGAACCTAAGACCCGACTCTTGATTTATGGAGACAATACCTAGCTCAATAATTTCGGGAAGGAGATATTTATAATAGGGTAAAAAAAACAAGGAAACTTACAGTTTTAGAAAACTCGGGTTCTTTACACAACAAATAGAGGATAAACACAATAAAATTGGGTTATGATGACAGGTAATGGAGATGACTAAGATCTCGAGCATAGTATTCATGTGGGAGATGATGATGAGGATTAAGTGACATCTCATATCTCGACTTGATAGGAGTTTGAATTTTGAGAAATTGTAGTGTGAAGGATATTTCTTATGTGAAAACACTACCAAAATATCACTTTGTCAGAAAGGATTAAAATTTGTCATCAATGCCTAAAATACCCCTAACATGCCTTAAAAAACTCTAAAAACCTAAAATAGTCACCCTATCAGACCCATGTGCAAACATTGGTTCCAATTGCAGGATGATGTCCTCCTTGTGAGGCATCAATGTAACACACTTGACCCCTAAGTACTATTTCTAGGGATGGGGCATCAAAATTTGGCTTTCTCTAATCATCTCTAATCATCTCTCTGAGATCTTCATCCTCTTATAATCGTCCTTATCTTTCTAATGACTGTTACCAATCTCTAATCCAACCTCTAGTTTACAAGTTATGGCTTCCTAAAGTTATTCAGGCGTTTATTGGTTGAGGGCCACATGGTGCCCATGTGGGTCCATCTCATTCATACCATTTCCAGGTTCCTACCTCCCACAGGGAAGGTCCATCCACCATCCAAACCAACAACAAGACTTAATCCTCATCTAACACACAATCTAGAGGAGAATTTGGCGTTTGATGCTTCGACGTTGAACGTCCCTATTATTTTTTGCACACATGTCCTTCAAAGTCTTGAATTCCCAAACTCCTAAAGGATCCTAGAATTTCTCCACATGGCTCCAGCCTTCAAGCCTTTCAACTTACCCACGAAACTGCATCCAAAACCCCCAGAGTCCTGAAGTCCCGAACTCTTAAAGGGTCCACCCTCACACATAGTGATGTACTAGACGCAGAGGTAAGTACAAGTGGGTCCCGAATACTCCTTCTGCCAAATGGACCAAGTAATCAAGTGTCGAGGGTGACACATGACAAGGTATAGATGACACGTGGCATGAACATGGGGTGACACATGTCACGTGTTAATGGGCACATAGGGTCTACAAGACGTATGATCATAGGTGACACATGGCACGTCAGTCATGGGTCCACCTCACCCTAGATTTCATCACTTTGTCATGTCATTCCGGAGTGATAGCCTTCCAAGCCCTTCAATCCCATGGTCAAGGTGTGTCCATGTAACCCCTGTAGCAACGGCCTTCGTTACTTCGTAACTTTGGTGTTCAGGGAATCCATGGAGTAACTTCCGCCTTACTCCTGAAGTGGTCAACGTCGAGTTGACCATGGTCTATATATAATGATCATGGGAGATATTGAAGGGTCCCTAAATCTACAGTCCTCGTTACTTCACAGGTCCAACCTTCGAGAGTTTTGGCATCATGGTCGCTCCGCTCTCTCGAAGAAGGATTTTTCCGAAGTATCATACATAGGTCCCTCCACTATTTGGTCGAACTGTTAAGATCGGTTCCTAATGGACTCCCCATATCCATGGCTCTCATCAGTTCGTGACTTCGACATTCAAGGAGTTTGATGCCATATCATCTCTGTTCTCTTGGAGTGGGAATTCATCGAAGTTACCTTGGCGTGGATCCAATGGCCAAGGGGGCTCCCAAATACCCTCAGATCAGTGGCTCGCGTTACCTCACGATAACTGAATGGATCAAGATTTAACGGTGGGTAAAGTCTATCTTTCCTAGATAAGGAAACCTCTAGGCACCAATTAACCTTGTGGGTAACCACAACCATCAATTTTCTTCGACCAATTTATAAATGGTAGGGTTGAAACACTCTGGAGCTCCAAAATATCAGAGTTCTGAATCCAGAAAGGATTAGTTATTTTTTGGCCTAGTGTAGGGTTCCCATACCTTGGTCACATGGGTCCTTTTTAAAATATTGTGGGCTACGCATTAATTCATTTAGCTATAAATGGATTAAATACATGGGCATGAGCCATCGATCACACGGTGAAGAGTCTGAAGGAGGTGCCCTCCTTCCATAGGATTTGAACTTGGTGTTCCTGTGAAGGTAAATTCTAGAGGTCGATAAGACTTAATCATCCCAGTAAATCCTTGCTCAACACTCTTGCAGACTTATATCCCATAGCTCTCTAGCTTCTAGCTGAGCTAAACATAAGACCATTAAAAACATAGGTTCATAGAGAAACAATATATATATTTACCTTAGTCATTCAATACTGAAATCAGTCATAGACATATAAATATATTCAATCATCATTTCCATTTAATACACAAAGTATGAAATACTTATCAGAAAACCAAAAATTGTGAAGCAACTGCTGAAAGGGGTGTATGTTTCCACCCAACCATAGGCACAACCACTCCTGACAGATTTACCACTAGCCACCCCCAAGCTAGACCATGATGCTTTGAGAGAGACTCTTTCTTCTTTCTTAATGACAATCAAGGACAGAGGTTACTCTCCTCCTCCCATAGGATCTTGGCCACCATTTTTCTCTATACTAAGCAAGGAGGTCTGCACGAGTACTTCCATAGTCACTCATTAGCCTCATTTATCATCTTGTAATGAAAACCCTACCAAAATCTTCTTTCTCCCAGAACGATCTTATTTCCCAATTCTTCCTCAAACTAAAGAGTTGTAAGCACTCTTTTTCTCTTCTCGAGATTGGTCTTTCGACTCTTCTCTCTCTGTAGATCTGCTTGCTCGCTTTGGCCACAAATTACCTCTTTTCTTTCCTTCCTTAGCAAGGTTGTGTGGGTCTGAATCCCCAAATCATGGTTAGCTTTGGATGTCTTGAAGATGGGTACTCTTCCCCATCTCCTCATTAACTCTTGAGGAGGACTCTTCCAGCTACCACTCTGACTGGTAATTCATTTATGGGTCAGAGAATTGTTCTCGATCTGAGACATTAATTCTAGTAAGGTACTGGTTTAGTTGGGGAGGTCCATCTCAACCATTTATGCCTCCCCTCACCATATCTCACATAGCATCCATGTTCTATCCTAGAAAACCCCCCTTTCAACAATTATGCAACACTTATCCATTTTTATTAATAACATAAAACACATATATTGATCTTTTATAAAAGAAAGGTTCATCAAATCAAACATTCACACATATCTAGTCTGCCATAGTCTCTTAGCCATTTATAGTTATATTTACAAACTTGGGGTAAAAAAGGGTATTACAATCCCCTCCCTCTTAAAGGAACATCTTCCTCGATGTTCTATCTGTCGATGTTCTTTCTATGTATAGAAGTAAATGAAAATGGGTATGCATGCTTCATGGCATCCTCCATTTCCCATGTAGCCTCATCTGGTCCAAAGTGTTTCCACTTCACCTTTACCCGTGCAATGGTTATGTTCCTGAGTGGGGTTTCATTCCTGTCTATTATGCATTGAGGTTCTGGAAGGAACTCTCCCTTTGGTTCCACCTGAATCAGAGACTAGTCAATTATATAATTAGAATCAAGTACATACTTCTTCAATAATGAAACATGGAAAACATTATGTGCCTTCAATGTGGGAGGATGCACTAATCTATAGGATATAGGTCCCACTCTATCCAAAAGTTCAAAGGGTCCAAAATACTGAGGTGCCAGCTTGGAACAAGCTCCCATTCTCAAGGAGCTTTTCTTGGGTCTAACTCAGAGATACAAATGATCCCCTATTTTGAACTCTCTAGGTGTCCTTTTTTTGTCTGCATAGCTTTTTTGTCTATACTGAGCTATTTTTATATTCTTCTTTGTCTAAATTACTTGTTGTTCCATTTCTTTCAGCATGTTTGGCCTGATTGTAATTCTATCTACTGGGTTATCTCAACTGATTGGAATCTTGCATTGTCTACCATAGAGGGCCTCAAATGGACTCATCTTCAAGGACTCTTGATAGCCATTGTTGTGGGAAAACTCTACCAGTGGTAGGTATTCTTCCCACTTCTTAGGATGGTGCATTACATGCATCCTTAACATGTCCTCTAACACTTGGTTTACTCTCTTTGTCTTCCCATCAGTTTGAGGGTGATAGGTTGTAATAAATATCAATTTAGTTTCAAAACCAACCAACAGATATTTCCAAAAGGTTGAAGTAAATTTCATATCTCTGTCAGATATAATCTTCTTAGGCATGCCATGCAACCTAAATATTTATTTCATGACAATACTGACAATATATATTGCCTTGCAAGTTGCTTGATGGGAATGAAGTGAGCAACCTTGCTCAATTTTTCCACCACCACCATGATGGTGTCATTCTATTTGACCAATTTTGGTAATCCTGTGATGAAATCCATGGAGATGGTTTCCCATTTCCATTCTGGGATTGGCAGGAGATGCAATAGCCATGTTGGATTCCAATGTTCTTTCTTAACCTGCTAACATTCTAGACATTTATCTAAGTAATCGGCTATGTCCTTCTTTAGTCCTGGCCAATAAAAAAAATTCCTAGTGGTTGTGATCATTTTTTGATAACCAGGATGGACAATATGTGGTCTTTTGTGTAGTTCACCCATCATGCAACTCTTTAATTCATCACAATTTGATATATACAACTTACCTTTGTAAGTTATAAGGACATCATTCAACATTTGATAACCTTCGTACTTCATCCATGTGGGATCTTGTTATAAGTACTATTTTATAGTCTCAAAAAATGCATTTGTTTCTTGTGCATGTTTGAATCTCTCCCTGACATCCGTTTCACAGGTGCTTACAGCTGACAAGTGAATCATATTCACACTTCTTCTAAGGTCATCAACCACCCTATTTTATTTTCCTCACATATGTTTGATTTCAAAATCAAAATCACTAAGGAGAGCCATCCATATAACTTGTCTAGCATTAAGTTTTGGTTGATCAAACAGGTACCTCAACCCACAATGAATTGTCATCAACACAAATATTCTATCCATGAGGTAATGCCTCCACATTTTTAAAGCATGCACCATCGTAGCCAATTCTAGATCATGGTTCACATAATCGATTTCATGCTCATTCAATTTTCTAGATTCGTAGCAAATTACATGTTCTTATTGCATAAGGACTCCTTCGAGTCCTTCCTTGTAGACTTATGTACACACAATGAATTCCTTGTTTGGATATGCAATATTCAACATAGGTGCATTGGTTAGAAGGCATTTCATCTCTTGGAATATCTCCTCACATTCTGATGCCCAAAGGAATTTAACCCCCTTTTTTTGAAGGGAAGTGATTGGGAAACCAATCTTGGAAAATCTGTTTATGAACCTCTTATGGTATCTTGCTAGGCCCATAAAGGATATGATATCATATACATCCTTTGGGTTAGGCCAATCCATAATGGCTTTGATATTGTCAGGATCAACTGCCACCCCTTCTTCATAAATAACATGGCCTAAGTAATTAAATTGTTTCTGGAAGAAGTTACACTTACTAAACTTAGCATAGAGATGATATTCTCTTAGTACTTGAAGTACTAACTTAAGTTGGTATTCATGATCTTCCCTATTCTTAGAATATATTAGAATATCATTAATGAAAACCAATACAAATATGTCTAAGAATTTACTGAGTACATTATTCATTAAGCACATAAAAGTGGTTGGTGCATTGGTTAGCCAAATGGCACCCCCACAAATTCATAGTGACCATATCTTGTCCTAAAGGTTGTTTTTGGATGTCTTCATCCTTAATTCAGACCTGATGGTATCCATTCCTCAAGTCAATCTTGGGGAAAATTGTAGCACCCCTTAATTGATCAAACAAGTCATCAATCCTTGGCAAGGGATGCTTATTCGTTATGGTCATCTTATTGAGTTTCCTATAGTCTATGCACAAACTAAGTGTGCCATCCTTCTTTTTCACAAACAAGGCTAGTGCTCCCCATGGAGACACACTAGGATGAATGTAGCCTTTTTCCATCATTTCCTTTAGCTGTAGCTTCAGCTCAACCATCTTTGGTGTACTCATTCTATAGGGTGTTCTAGACACTGGCACCACTCCTGGTGCAAGTTCTATTGAAAATTCAATATCTCTTCTTGGAGGTAGACCTGGTACCTCTTCTGGGAACACATATTTATACTCTCTTAATATGGGATGGTCCTCTATGATTGGTTTGTTGTCCTCAACAGAGTTCAACACTTGTATTGCATAAAAAGAGAATCCTTTTCTGCAATACTTCTTCACTTGAAGGGATGGTATTCGTCTCACTGAGACATGATTTTGAATCCCTTTTAGGGTTACCTTTCTCCCTTCTTCATTGTCACACTCCAAAGTTTTATTGTAACAATACAACTTGGTTTTATGGGCAGCCAACCAGTCCATACCAATCAATAGGTCATAAGATTGTAAAGGGAGTATGTTTAGGTTCGTTTGGCTGGGTAATCCACTCATAATGAATTGGCATGTTGGTATGACCTATGTTAATTTTATTTTGGTTCCAGTGGCTAGTTGTACCATCCATGATTTAACATGTTTAATTTGTTTCAATTTACATTTCTCAATAGTTTGAGGGGAAACATAACTCAAATTAGAACCAAGGCCAATTCAAATGGAAACTAGATGGTTGGCAATCATACCTTCCATCTCCACCACTGAATCTTGGTGGTCAACTTGTCTATTATCCAAGGCTACATAAATTTGTGGTATGCTCCTAAACACATCATTTATTGTGTTATCCTCTTGGATGTGGTAGACCCTCCTATTTTTCTCTTGCCTATATGGGAAGTCTCTCACAAAATGTTCCTCTCCACAACCCCAACATTTCAAGGGTTCTCTCTTTTTGTTATCAGTCTTACCTGAGGCTGCTCTAAAGGGTTTATTTCCACTTTGAGAGGGGAAATTTTTGTTGGTATACACTTTTAGCGGGAAGGGTCATCTTAGAACCTTTCCCATAGCTCTTGAATATTGAGGGTTTAAACCCCTTTTTCTTGAATCCCAAAGAACATTTGTTCTTCCAGTCCTCGTGAAGTTATGTCTTATTATTAAATTTCTCATAACAATAACTTTCTTTCTGGATAGTGTCTTCTAAGGTCTTTGGCTCATGAAATTAAATTATTTCCCGTAAGGACTAAGGCATTCCACTAATGAATCATTGCATATTTACCTTTTCATCCTTTATGTAGGGCACACACCTTATCATCTCAAGGAATTTATTGATATATCCATCTATGGTGAGTTGTCCCAACTTGAGTTCATAGAACTCCTTAGTCTTCCCATCAATGCATTCATCGCAAAATGACTTCTTCTTGAATTATTTCTCAAATTATTTCCATGACAAGTCCTTCTCATGGATTTCTTTCACGTTCCTAAGGTCTTCCTGCCAAATGGAGGCCTTTCCATTTAGGTTAAAAATGGCTATTCGAAGCTTTAAATTTTCAGAGTAGTCATGGACTCTGAAGTACTTCTTCAAGCCAAGCAACCAAACTTATGCTTCTTCCCATTTCTTAATTTCTCCATCGAAGGTGGGTGGTTTGGATTTATTGAACTCTTTAGGGTCTTGACTCTTGGAATGTTTCCTCTTCTTTCTTTTCCTCTAGGAATGTGATCTATTTTTTATACTATAAGATTCCTTAGAGTTGTCAGTTTCCTCACTGGAGGATTCTTCCTATGAGTGTCTCTTGGCTCCATGTTGGGCCTTCTTTGAGGTTCTCCTCCTCATGTGGCCACTCTCAGGGCCATGCTTTCATATCTCAGGTGGACTCTAGGTTTTCTTCATATGATGTCTATCAACATGACTAGTTGTTTGTCCATGTTGCAAATGCCTTTGTATATCTGATAAGCTTTGCAGTAGGACTGCATTAATTTCAGTTTGCTTTTCCTTCTCTTTTATCAACCTTTCATTCTCATCCTTACAACTTTGTAAGTCTACCATGAGGCTTCTTACAGTTTCAGCCAAATCTGAAGGGGTTTCCACCGCCCTCCTTTCATCACATCATTCCTCTCTATTGTGGGAGATTTCCCCCAATTCATGGTGTGTCACCATACTTTAAGCTGTATTTTTACTATGGTCCACTGACTGCTTGAGTGCTAGTAAAACATTTTATGTTAGTTAATGATCTACTAGCTTATGAACAACACACAGTTCATATGTTTTTTCAAAATACATACAACAGTAGAAAGTTTCATTCCTTTCTTCAGTAGAGGTTTAACTAAGTCTCTTAGGAATGGGGGTAATATAGGGTGTTTCCCCTAAAAGTTCTCAAAATAACATTTTTAAGAAACTCCATCATGAGCCCAAGCAGGCCAAGTGTTGTAATCATGCTCTGATACCAATTTGTAACATACCCGACCCCGAAGTACCCATTGTAGGGATGGGCATAAAATATTTGCTTAGTCTAATCATCTCGAATCATATCTTTGAGATATTCATCCTCTTCTACTCACCCTTAGCTTTCTAACAAATGTTACCAGGCTCTAATCTGACCTCTGGTTTACAAGTTATGGCTTTTCGAAGTTCTTCGGGGATTTATTGGTTGAGGGCCACGTGGCACCCACATGGTTCCATCTCACTCATACCATTTCTAGGTTCCTACCTCCCACATGGAAGGTCCATCCACCATCCAAACCAATCAAAATACTTAATCCTCATCTAACACACAAGTTAGAGCAGAATTTTGCGTTCGGCATTGAACACCTCTTTTCTTTTCTGCACACATGTCCTCCATAGTCTCGAATTCCTGAACTCCTGAAGGATCCCAAAATATCTTCACATGGCTTTGACCTTCGGGCCTTTCAACTTACCCATGAAACTGCATCCCAAAACCCCAGAGTCCCAAAGTCCTGAACACCCAAAGGGTCCAGCCTCACACGTGGTGATGTACTAGGCGCAGAAGTAAGTATAGGTAGGTCCCAAATACTCCTTCCGCCAAATGGACCAAGTAAGAAAGTGTCAGGGGTGACACAAGGCAAGGTAGAGATGACACGTGTCACATGTTAATGGGCACGTAGGGTCTACTAGATGTACGATTCCAAGTGACACGTGGCACGCCAGTCGTGGGTCCACATCACCCTAGATTACGTCATTGTGCCCCATCACTCGGGACTTACAATCTTCCAATACCTTTAATATCATGATCAAGGTGTGTCCACATAACCCCTGGATCGATGGCCTTCATTACTTCGTAACTTCGACATTCAAGGAATTTGTGGCGTAAATTCCTCCTTACTCTTGAAGTGGTCAGTGTCGGGATGACCATGGTCTAGATCTAATTGTCAGGGGAGATCCCCAAGGGTCCCTAAATATATGGTCCTCATTACTTCGCAGATCCGGCCTTCAGGAGTTTTGACATCATGGCCGCTTCGCTCTCCCGAAGCAGGACTCCACAGAAGTATCATATGCGGGTCCCTCCACTGTTTGATCAGAAAATTAAGAGGGGTTCCTAACAGACTTCGCATATCCATGGCTCTCATAACTTTGTGACTTCGATAGTCAGGGAGTTTTATGCTATATTATCTCCATTATCCTAGAGTGGGACTTCGCCAAAGTTACATTGGTGTGGATCCAATGGCCAAGGGGGCTCTTGAATACCATCAGATATGTGGCTCACGTTACCGCACGATAACTAAATGGATCAAGGTTTAATGGTGGGGCAAGTATATTTGTCCTAGACATCACCAGTTAACCTTGTGGGTAACTGTAACCATGAGTTTCCTTTGGTCGATTTATAAATGTTAGGGTCGAAACACTCTAGAGCTCCAAACTCCCAGAGTTCTAAAGCTAGAAAGGATTAGCTCCTTTTGGGCCTAGCGTAGGGTTCCCATACCTTGGTCACATGGGTCCTTTGAAAACTCTTATGGGCTACGTGCTAATTCCTTTAGCCATAAATGGGTTAAGGACATGGGCATGAGCCCTCGGTCACACGATGAAGAGTCTGAAGGAGGTACCCTCCTTCCATAGGGTTTGAACTTGGTGTTCCCGCGAAGGTAAATTCTAGAGGTCGATAGGACTTAAGAATCCCAGTAAATTCTTCCTCGAAACTCTTGTAGACTTACATCCCATATCTCTCTAGTCGCTAGTTGAGGCGAGCAAAAATCCATTCAAAAGAATAGGTTCACAGAGAAATAATAGATATATTTACCTTAGTTATTCAATATTGAAATCAGTCATAGAAATATAAATATATTCAATCATCATTTCCATTTAATACATAGAGTATGAAATACTTATCAGAAGACTAGAAATCGTGAAGCAAATGCTGAAAGGGGTGTTTGTTTCCACCCAACCATAGGCACATCCACTCCTGGCGGATTTACCGCTAGCCACCCCCGAGCTAGATCATGATGGTTTGAGAGAGACTCTTTCTTCTTTCTTAATGATAGTTAAGGAAAAAGGTTACTCTCCTCTTCCCACAGGATCTTGGCCACCAGTTTTCTCTATACCAAGCAAGGAGGTCTACACGAGTACTTCCATAGTCACTTGTTAGCCTCGTTTATCAGCTTGTAACGAAAACCATGCCAATAGCTTCTTGTGCCCAGAACAATCTTATTTCCTAGTTCTTCCTTGAACCATAGAGTTGTAACCACTCTTTTTCTCTTCTTGATATTGGTCTTTCGACTCTTCTCTCTCCACAGATCTACTTGCTCGCTCTACCTTGCCTTTGCCCACAAATTACCTATTTTATTTCCTTCCTCAACAAGGTTGTATGGGTCTGAATTCTCAGCTCGTGGTTACGTATGGCAGTCTTTCATATGGGTACTCTGCCACATCTCCTCATTAAATCTTGAGGAGGACTCTTCCAGCTACCACTCTAACTGGCAATTCATTTATGGGTCAGAGAACTGTTCTGGGTCTGATCCATTAATTCCAGTAAGGTACTGGTTTGGTGGGTCGGGGTCATCTCAACCATGTATGGTTCCCCTCACCATATCTCTCATATAATCCATGGTTTATATTGGAAAACCCCCCTTTCAACAGTTATGCAACACTTATCCATTTTCTATTAATAACATAAAATACATATATTGAACTTTTATAACAAAAAGGTTCATCAAATCAAACATTTACACATATCTTGTCTTCCATAGTATTTTAGCTAGTTATAGTTATATTTACTAACTGGGGGGAAACAAGGGTATTAAAATAAAGAACAAGTAAACCATATGCCTTTATCTTTGATGTCCCTGAATCCTACAACCTGTTATCCATGCTCATCATCTGAACCGATCCACATTATGCAAATCAAACTATCCCTGCCATCAATGCCTTGTTTCCATTGGGCTAATGGAGTCTGTATTGCTGATCTAATGCACAACAAATATAATAAAAAACATGAGCTTATTTATATACAAACCTACTCTAACCAACTGAACCAGTGTAACATCCCAAACGTCCAACTGGGCTATGCCACATAAAAAATTCCGAACTGTATGCACATTAAAACATATACACATAGAAACTCTTGCGGAAATTTATATATATAAATTAAAATAGACAAATACATTCTGTAAATGAACAGAGTCATATGGAAATAACAATAAACATATACATGCAACATAGACAACAAATACCCATAAATATAAAGACAGGTATAAACCACACACATGATAAACCCATAAAAATAAACACATAAATAATAATGCAACATATAAATTAACACACAATTGACACTTATCTAGGTAATAATATCACCAACTATGTGAAAAAATTCCACGAACCTCCCAACCTTATACCACACTGCTCATCACTCTCAGCAGTGGGTCACCCCTAAGATGGGACTAAACTCCACCTGGGTAAAGGGATTCCTAACCAGGCTGATGTATCTCAGACAATAGGAAACACTCTGTCGCAGGTGCCAACTCAAACTAACAACCTACAGTCCCTCATTCCCCACATGCATGTCCCACCCCAGGAAGTGTGCCCCTTCTCTTCTCAACAGTCCCTCGACTGCCCCACTTCCCTTCCAGGGCTTCATCAACAATCTGGACAGGAAGTCTTAGAGCCTTGTAGCTGCAGTTTATCACCTTCGGGAATCAATTCCCAGCAATTCTCTCACTTAGAGAGAAATTTATCATGGGCTTGACAACCTGCCTCTTCAGTCTCCCATGGGCCTGACAACCCGCTTCTTCAGTCCATCTCCCAAGATAACTAGGTACAGGTATGGGTACAGGTATTGGTTCAGGTACAATGATAGTAACAGAAAGGTACGAAGGACAACTCAATGATTGAGTGAATGATGATGGGGTGATAGTAAAATGAACTAAGTCCAAGCTATATGTATGCATGTTCCCAACTTGACACTTTTCATGTTGGGAGCTACTTTGGCCCACTTCTCCCCATCCTTAGAACTTAGGATAAAATAATTATCCATACTTTATACTTTAAGGAATATTAATATAATATTCATTTTTGGCTTAAGCTCTCTAGCTTATCCATTTTCCTTAACCTTTAGCGCCCCCCCTTTCCCTAATTAGTGGAGTTTATTCCCCCATACTCTTTTATTGTGGTTGGTCTACATGCAACGATGTATTATATTAATGATGAGACATATACAAAAATAGGCTCACTGGCCTTTAGCATCTAGGATCTCTGGCCTAATTCAAAACATAAGCCTCCTAGCTTATAATAACTGGATCACCTACCTTTAAAACACAACATATACACAAAGTCTCCCTGGACTCAAAATCGTGTGCCCTTAAGTTTTCTACGCGCAGTATCCTGGAATGTGCACACTTAATCATTTTAGTACGCAGTACATGTGCGCCCTATACCATGGAAGGTGAATAAAAAAAAATGATATCAAACATCGCACCAACTTAAGTACATTTGCATTTACATTTAAAATTGGGTTCGACTTAGGGGTATTACAATCCCCTCCCCTTATTTATGCACTTTCCTCAGTGCATTATGTACACATATCAACCAGATTTCCAAAATCTTCAAAACGACGTGGGTATTTTTCCCGCATTGCATCCTCATGCTCCCAAGTAGCGTCCTTAGGACCGTACCAAGTCCATTGGACCTTTACAATCGCTTTGGCTTGATTCCGGATTTGTTTGATTTTTCAGTCTAGAATTACTACCGGATGTACTTGGAAAGCGCCTTCTTGCTCCACCTTGTTGTAATTTTTCCACTAATTCCTTGTATTGCAAATCTAATTTTGCAGCCTCCAAAATTCTGTCTTTCAAATATGATTGGTACATGCTAATGGTTGTAGCATGGAACTCATGCACTCTTTTGTTGAGTGCATCAACCACTTTTTTCTCTTTCCTCTTGATATGATTTATATCAAAGTCATATTCACTGAGAAATTCTAACCATCTGCTTTGCCTAACATTTAGAGTTGGTTGATCAAATAAATATTTCAAACCCTTATGGTCTTTCCTTAGCTCAAACCTTTTCCCCATGAGGTAGTGCCTCCACTTCTTGAAGGCATGCACTATGGCTACCAACTCCAAATCATGAGTGGCATAGTTCCTTTCATGCTCCTTCAACTTCCTTGATTCATAACATACAAAAACCCCATTTTGACTGAGGGCTCCACCAAGTCCTTCTTTACATGCATCGGTGCATACAATGAATTCTTCATTTGGATTTCCAATCCTTAGTATTGGAGCACTTATTAATAATTGCTTCAAGTGTTGGAAACTCTTTTCACAATCCAATGTCCATTGAAACTTCACACCCTTCTTTTGCAAGGAAGTGATTGGGTGTGCAATCTTTGAGAATCCTTCAATAAATCTCCTATAGTATCTTGCAAGGCCCATGAATGATCTGAACTCTGTCACATTCTTTGGCGTTGACCATCCTCTAATGGCTTCTATCTTCTTAGGATCCACTGTTATCCCATCATCTGAAATGATATGTCCCAAATAATCAATTTTCTTCTGATAAAATGAGCACTTGCTCAATTTTGCATACAAATGATGCTCCCTTAATACTTGTAATACCATCCTCAAGTGTTGTTCATGCTCTTCCTTCGACTTAGAATATATAAGAATGCCATCTAAAAATATAATTACAAACTTATCTAAGTATTCTCTGAAAATACCACTCATTAAACAGATGAAGACAACTGGTGCATTTGATAACCCAAATGGCACCACTGTGAAGTCATAATGACCATACCTTGTTCTGAAAGAAGTCTTACTGATGTCTTATTCTTTAATTCTTACTTGATGATAACCTGACCTGAGATCAATCTTGGAGAATATTTTTTCATCTTTCAACTGATCAAAGAGGTCATCGATCCTTGGCAAAGGATACTTATTCTTCACAATTACCTTGTTCAACTACCTAAAGTTAATGCAAAGTATCAATGTTCCATCCTTTTTCTTCACAAATAAAACCGGGGAAGCCCAAGGTGACACACTTGGGCGTATATACCCCTTCTTCAGGAGCTCTTCAAGTTTCATTTGCAACTCCTACAATTCTGGTGTACTCATCCTGTTGGGAGTCTTGGATACTGGAAGTGCTCCATTCACCAAATTTATGGAGAAATCAATGTCTCTTTTAGGGGGTAATCTTGATATTTCCTTAAACATATCCTAAAATTATTTTAGGATTGCATAATCTTCAATATTTGACACCTTATCTTTAGGTGTCTCTTCCATATGTGCTACAAATATTTGACACCGCTTTCTGTAACATTTCTTTAGCTACAATGCTGAAATTTCTTTGATGGTTACTGCCCTGGGAATTACCTGTACTGTCCTTAGGCTCCTTTCCTCATCAAAGCAAGTAAATTCCTTGTTATGATAGTCTAGGATAGAATGATGTTGGTCCAACCAATCCATCCCAATTAGAAATTCATAGGAACCTAAAGGTAAGATGTTCAAATCTTCCCTGGTGTTCAATCCATTCATGTCCATAAGACATGACTTAACCATCTCATTAAATTTTCTTTTGGCTCTGGTAGCTAGCTGCACCAACTAAGACTTTCCATGCTTGCTACTTAGCAAATGCAAAATTTCCATCATCTTAGGATCTATATAAATATGACTATCTCCTGAATCAATTAAAATAACAATGGTTTGTTGTTGAACATACCTTCCACTTCAATCATATGTGACTGATACTCTGCTTGCTTGTTGTCTAGGTATGCATAGATCCTTGGTACATTTCTTCCCATGTCCTCCATTGTTTCATCTTTATGTACATTGTGAATAGTCCTCACTTTTTCACCTCTGTGAGGGAAATCTCTAAACATATGATATCCTTTACAACCCCAACATTGAATAGGTGGTTGCCTTGGCCTTTGACCCCCTGTATCCATCCTTTGTGGTTCTATGGATTTTGGTTGTCCCTGAGGATTATTTTCGAAGAATGGTGGCTTAGTCCCCTTCTTCCTTTGATCTATCTTTAATTTATTTTTGTCTTCCCAAGATTTTTGGAAATTTGTCCTTGCTTTTTGCTGATCATATAGGAATTTAGCTCACCTTATGGTCTCCTCCAATGTTTTGGGATCATCATATTGTATTTTTTCACTGATGAATGATGGAAATCCACTCAAATACCTATGAATATTAATTGTCTCATTCTTGATGAAAGAAACATACTTCAACAGTTCTAAAAACCTTCTTTCATATTCATCTATGGTCATACTCCCAAGTTTGAGTTCAAATAACTCTTTCATTTTCTTGTCTTAGTATCTCTTAGTCAAATATTTATTTTCAAAATATTTCTTGAATTACTTCCAAGTAACATTTTTCTCTTTAATGTGCTTCACCTACACAAGCTGATCCCACCACATGGATGACTTTCCCTTGAGTTGATAGATGGAAATTATTCCTTCTGCATGAGCTGAATAATTATGCAATTGAAAATACTTTCTCATGCCCAACAACCATGTCTATGCATCTTCATCCTTCTTGTGCTCACCATCAAATGTAGGAGGTTTGATTTTGTTCATTTCTCCTCATAGATCATCCACCCCAGACCTCTTATGATTCCTGACAGGGGATGGAATTGAGCTATTGTGTTCTCTCTTACTGGAATGTCTCGGGGAGTGATGATGATGTCTTCTAACACTTCTGGTTCTTCTTTTCTCATTAGGAGACCTATGACTTCCCAATTTTCTTGATCCACTCTCCTTATCCAATTTCTTTTCTATTTGGTTCAAGATCTGCATTAACTTCATGTTGAAGTCCTCCTGCTACTCCTTGGATCTCATAAGGCTTACATTATCAGCTTTGTGGATTTGGAAATCCTTCTGCAAATTTTTAATGGTCTCTACCATATTCATGTTTTCATCCCT
>JZKD02S2224755.1:440342-450745 GCA_000966675.3 Picea glauca
TTAAAAGTTTAAAATTTAAAATGTATAAAACATATTAAATAAGATAATTTAAAATGGATTAAAAATATTAAATAAAATTAAAACTAATGTGAATGAGTTGGAGACACGTAGGATTTTAAGTAATGGGATGGGTAGGTAGAATGGACTTAGGATATGTGTATGGTGAGTGGGTAGGGTGAATCTTAGGGAATGGGGTAGATACGTGGAGTTAGGGGGTTGGGTAGAATAGAACTTAGGTTAAGTGGGTGACGTAGGGGTAAGGGGGTTCGGGTAAAATGAGAGATAGGATTTATAAAACCTCACTCGAAGTCCCGAACTCCGGAGGGGAAATGAAATATAAATAAAAATTAATGTAATTAATAAAAATTAATATATATAATACAACATTGCGGGACTCCGAGGTGGTTAAGGAGATAAGATTTGAGAAAATCGAGTTTGGAAGTTTAGGAAAAAATAAATTAATAAAAAATAATATATATAATAATAATAAAATATTAATTAAGTAAATTATAAAATAAATACAAAATAACAATAAAATAAATAAAATATGTAAAAAATATAAAATAAAAATGATATACAATTAAAAAAACAAAAAGTTAAAAATCCAAAAAAAATGTGATGCGGCATCTTTGTATAGGTGATTTGGGACAATGAAAATAGGAACGTCATGTAGACCATGCTAAGCCAACGCTGTCATGTCATCAAAACAGTGGAAAAAACACAACTTTAAAAAGTCATAACTTTTTATTTGAGAGTCGAAAGATGAAAATTTTATATCATTGGAAAGCTCTTGCGAAGACGGAAATGATATGATTATTGAAAATAGAAAATTATAAAAAACAAAATTCACTCAAAATAGGAAGCCAAACACAAATCTATGCTAAATTCCAAACATTTTTATATGAAAACCATCACGCAAGTAAAAATCAAAACACCTATTGTAAAAAATTCAAAATTTTTATTTGAGAATTTATTCTATGTTCCAACACAGAGATAATCAGGGAAATAGAGGAGGCTTCAGAGGAGTAGGCCATGGAGGAAGAGGCTTTGGAGGAGGTCGAGGACCAGTGGTTTATCATAACTATCATAAACCAAACAACTATGAAAGAGACTACCCACAGCCACTTGCGACATGTATGTATTGTCGCGCAACAAACCATGAAACAAAAAACTGTGACGCAGGCGAGGTCGAACTATCACCCCGCAGGGTCTCTGCACCTGACCTCCTGCTCACAGGATCGTTCTCAATCCCTCGTGCTGAGCCGAAGCGGCTCTTTAGATCCTCTCGGGAATCACTAATGAAATCTGACCCAGATCCACAGGTCCTTTCTCACCTCCACACGGCCTTCTGCACTGGACCGTGACTAACTTTCCCCACAGGAAAGAACTGTTATCGGACTTCGGGGTTTCGCGATCCCTGTTGTCGAGGGTCACAGAACTCTCAAATCCCCGATCACCGATGCGTCTGTTCTTCCTCGCGCTAGCCCCTACCGGCTATGACCTAGTCCATGCGACCACCACCCATGACTGTAGTCATACTCTTTATTGGGGTTTCGGACTTTGCTAGGCCAAAATGCACACGTACCCGGAACTCCCGATCCTCCGATCCCTGATTTGGCGATGAGCTCTCGGCTCCTAGGCGCTATCCCCTGGCTAGAGCATGGTCCATATGACCTGTCTCCATGTGACTACAGTTCAATCCTCCATCGGAGTTTTAGCGTTTGCGATGACCCAATGTTTATGTCCACGGGACTCGCGATTCTTCGATTCCCGATCCTCCGGTGGGTCCCGGTCGTTGACCTGTCAACGGTCCTTTCGCCTATCACTAAGATTTGCCACCTGTCCTCCTGACAGTCTGTGTGGTCCCACGCTTCTAGGCCTTATCGGGAAATCGTGTATCGCGATTCTGCAATGCACGAAACCATTGTGCCCGGGATCTCCGATATCCGGATCTACGACTCTTCCCAGATGTCTGACACCTGTCCTCTTCCCCGGTGCGCTGATGGTTTCCACGCGTCCTCCTAGATGGACGATCCCAATTTCGTCGGGATTTCGAGACTTCCAATGTCCCATTCCTCTTGTCCTCAGGAACTCTGATTTCTCGATTGACGATATACCGACGGGTGCTTGTTCTTCGACACCTGTCCCTCAGATGGACGGCTCAGATTATGTTGGGATTTTTGTCCTGAAATTCCCCGATGTCTTGCCACGGGAATGCCAATATGCCGATGCGCCAAAATGTCAATGGCGCTAGATTTCCGCTGCGTGTCCTTGCTAACGGACGGTCCAAATCTCGTCGAGATTTCGCAGTTGTCGATGTCCCGATTCACACGACCTCGGGAACTCCGATTTCCCGATGATCGATATCCCGATGATGACTCCTCTCGTCGGGATTTCTCCTCCTACCCACGAAGGCTTATCCTCTGTGTAACTTCTTGCAGATCCGACGGCTGTCGGGACTTCTGCTCAGATATCAACGGCTCAGACCTATTCTTTTGTGCGCTCCTCCTCCTGAGGCTAAACTGTGTGCAACTCCTCCCGATCCAACGGCTGACGGGATTTCCGGGTAAGATCCGACGGCTATCGGTCTCTTTCTGTTGTAGGCTCTTGCGCGCTTCTATTGGCGCTCCCCTGGACGTGAACTTCTCAATGGTCCAGATCTGTTCTCTCCTGCCGATCTGATGACGGCTGCTGCTCCGCCTGAGCTTGCACGATTTCTCCCCAGACTTGGGAGAACTTAGATTTTCCAAGGCCTCTGCCTTGTCTTCTTTTCTCTGCGAACTCCTCGACTGTGAGCTTCACCTACACGTATGAAAACGCTGTCTTTCCTGAGCTTCTTCTCCTCGAATCCTTAGAGTACTTCGACGTCTGCGCTCCTGCAGAGTCTTTGCGCACCCACAGTGCTATCTCTTCTGAGCTTTCTCAATCACTCAGACCCCTTGGGGGATTTTGTCCTTCTTCTCCCTCAGATGGGGAACTTGACGCCTTCTTGGTTGTCTTGCCGCTCAAGCAACCTCCTGCTGAGCCTTTCTGGGTGTTCAGTACCCCAGCGAAGATCCCTCTGTGGATTCTTCCTCTAACTTCCAGAACTCAAATAGTTCTTTCCTCTTCTCCTGTGCCTATCTGCACGCAGACTCAAATGCCCACTTGGCAGAGTTCTTTCCTCCACATAACACTCCAACGGTTCTGTCTTCCTATGCACCTATGCACCTGCTCAATGCCCTCCTGGCAAAGATTCTCAGAATCCTCAATGATTCTGGTCTTCCTTCAAACTCTCAGCAGAGTCCCTTCCCTCAGCACCGCGTGCAGACGCTCGATGCCCACTTGGCAGCGCGCCTACAGAATCCTCAGTGATTATGTTTGCAACTGTGTTCTCATACACAACCCCGCCTCCAAGGTGTTTAACAACCTTGAGGTCTTCTTCCTCTGAGTTGATGATTTCAGTCCCTGTGCTGCAGCACGTCTTTGTCTAACTCCTCAGAGTTCAGAAGTGCACTCATGCACCGGTATTCAGAGTCTGCAACACTCTGCCATGCCCTCCTGACATGAAACCTCAAAGAACCTCTCAACCTGAAATCAAACACAACTCCTGCAGAATGCATCCACACAACATACATTCACAACATATATATATATATATAGAACACACACAGACATGCATATAAGACATAATAACGCAGGAAAAACTGCTTCTCCTATATTAAATGGCAAATGCCTATATTTTACAATGGTGTTCCTGAGCTCTCTCTAGCTCTTCTCCTACAATCATCCTCTATCTCAACTAACTCAAAATGAGATCTAAAATCTCTTTTACCCGAGGGGCTCTTAGCACTTCCCTCCAGGTCTACCTACTCTAATAAATTACAATCAATGGTTGTCTAGTCTACTATCCAGAACTAGATCTCAGCCGATCTAGCATTAAAGTCGATCCTATCTAATGCCTATACAAAGGCACGACTTCCGTGGCTCAACAGCCTAAGCACATTAAATTTACATTCATTTTAAATATTTGAATGAGGCTGCGCCTCCCTTTCATCCTTGAATGCATGCACGCTGACGTGGTTGGCTGGCTGGCATGGAGCGATGCTCCTGCATCATACTCCACAGCTGCAAAAATCATGAGCTCCTGCTCATGAGCTTCCCCTCTGAGCTGTTGGAAATCCTCCTGGATCCCAAATAAACCTTTGGGGTTGTTCATCTGCTCCATCTTCCTGATGCTGCTGCTTCTGTTGTGCTGCTGCTGCTTCTTCTTCTTCTGCTCAGCCTCTCCCTGCTGGCAGTTTCTGCTAATCTCAACATCATCCTTATGATGTCCTCTATCACCTCATCCAGCTGCTCCAGTGGCTGGTCTTGTTTTTGCAGTCTCCTCAGCTGCAACAATTTTTGGCCATTGGGCAGTTCATCATGATTTCCCACGCCATCTTCTTCATCTTCAGCTGTGGCTTCAAGTTGCCACTCTGCTGCAGACTTCAGCTCTGCAGTCTCTTCTTGACTTACCTGCTTCTCAGTCATCCTCTTCTCTGTCAGTTCAAATTCTGTCAGTTCTTGTGTTGGCCCCGGATTGTTCAGCCAATCCTCCAACATTTCTAGCTCCATCTCCCATGGAGCGATAACTTTACCTGCCTATTCTTCGGCTTCCTTCGCTGCTAGCTTCAATGCTACAGCTCCCTGCCTTTCAGCGCCTTGGCTAAAATCGCTGAGTTGTTCCTCAGAACACTCATTCTCTTCATCCTCTTCTGCTGCAAGCTCCAACGTTGCAGTCTCAGCTTCTTGGTGCAAATCATCGAGTCGTTCCTCAGAATGCTCCTTCTCTTTTCTTTCTTCTCCTTGGGCAGTCTTTACCATATGCACCAATTCCTGCTTGACAGTCTCAGTTGATTGTTCCTCTATTGCTTCTGCATCATCTGCAACACGGACCTTTTCCTCCTTCAGGGAAAATGGTAGGAATATTTTCATTCCTCCAATCATCATACGACTCCTCAAATCATCCGCTATCAGCTGTACCTGCTGATCCGATTTCGAGCTCCCCTACTCTGTGAGCTCCTCTGGCTGAATCTGACTCATCAATTCATCCCTACCCCTCTGGCAATATGGGATGCTTCTGCTACCTCCCTGGCAGATTTTGAGATCAACCGACCCCATCTTCATCAGCACTCCTTGCTGAATTGAACTCTTCATCGAGCCCATGAGACCTTCAGATGGCCTCGCATTTTCATCTCTGCCCTCCTGGCAGTCTTCGATGCTTCCGCTGCCCTCCTGGCAGTCTTCGAGATCCCTCAACGATCTCTCATCATTGCCCTCCTGGCAATTTGAAATTCCTCGACTGTCCTCCTGACAGTCTGTGAGATCCTCAACTGATCTCAACTCGTTGCCCTCATGGAAATCTGGAATTTCTTCTTCTCTGCCTTCATGGCAGTCTTCGAGATCATCAACCGATCTCTAATCATTCTCTTCACCGAGAATGTCTCCAATCTCTGGTTCACATACCTGAACCATCTCCTCCTCTTCTATGGGTCTGAGGTTTTCAGCATACCTCAGCCATCGTCTTAACAGCCTATGTTGTCCTTTGACCATCAGCTCCCTGACTGGCCATTTCACTCTTGGCGTCTTCATGGGCCATTCATATACCCATCTCGACTTTTTACTCTGCCGCATCTTCATTTCGAGCTCCTCCATCTCTCGCTTTATGTCAGCGAGTTCTTTATCCATTTTTGTTGCGCTCATCAGCTCCGACTTCTTCTTTTCAACATGCTTATGGCCTTCAGTAGCCATCTTGTTGTGTTTATCTACCTCCCTGGCAGATCTGTTGCTGTCACTCTACATCCCTGAGTGTTCCAGCTTCATCCTACAGTCTCCCTGACTGCCTTCTCGACTGTTGCGTACCTGCAAACAATCGTCACAGAGTCCTCCAACAACTCTGTTTTCTTCCTGCTTTCTCTTTTCTCCTCTTTCCTGAAATATACAGACAAGAACTCGCTCTGATACCACTTGATGTGTGTATCAGAGTGCTTTCCTCCTCTGCCTCTTCCTGCCTGAAATATACAAGCAAGAAATAGCTCTGATACCACCTGACGCAGGCAAGGTCGAACTATCACCCCGCAGGGTCTCTCCACCTGACCTCCTGCTCACAGGATCGTTCTCAATCCCTTGTGTTGAGCCCAAGCGGCTCTTTAGATCCTCTCGGAAATCACTAATGAAATCTGACCCAGATCCACAGGTCCTTTCTCACCTCCACACAGCCTTCTGCACTGGACCGTGACTAACTTTCCCCACAGGAAAGAACTGTTATCGGACTTCGGGGTTTCGCGATCCCTGTTTTCGAGGGTCACAGATCTCTCAAATCCCCGATCACCGATGCATCCGTTCTTCCTCGCGCTAGCCCCTACTGGCTATGACCTAGTCCATGCGACCACCACCCATGACCGTAGTCATACTCTTTATCGGGGTTTCGGACTTTGCTAGGCCAAAATGCACATGTACCCAGAGTTCCCGATCCTCCGATCCCCGATTTGGCGATGAGCTCTCGGCTCCTAGGCGCTATCCCCTGGCTAGAGCATGGTCCATATGACCTGTCTCTGTGTGACCACAGTTCAATCCTCCATCAGAGTTTCGGCGTTTGCGATGACCCAATGTTTATGTCCACGGGACTTGCGATTCTCCGATTCCTGATCCTCCGGTGGGTCCCGATCATTGACCTGTCAACGGTCCTTTCGCCTGTCGCTAAGATCTGCCACTTGTCCTCTTGACAGTCCGTGTGGCCCCACGCTTCTAGGCCTTATCGGGAAATTGCGTATCGTGATTCTGCAATGCACAAAACCATTGTGCCCGGGATCTCCGATATCCCGATCACCGACTCTTCCCAGATGTTTGACACCTATCCTCTTCCCTGGTGCGCTGATGGTTTCCACGCGTCCTCCTAGATGGACGATCCCGATTTTGTCGGGATTTCGAGACTTCCAATGTCTCGTTCCTCTTGTCCTCAGGAACTCCAATTTCCCTATTGACGATATGCCGACGGGTGCTTGTTCTTCGACACCTGTCCCTCAGATGGACGGCTCAGATTATGTCGGGATTTTTGTCCTGAAATTCCCTGATGTCTTGCCACGGGAATGCCAATATGCCGATGTGCCAAAATGTCGATGGCGCTAGATGTCTGTCGTGTGTCCTTGCTAACGGACGGTCCAAATCTCGTCGGGATTTCACGGTTGTCGATGTCCCGATTCACACGACCTTGTGAACTCTGATTTCCTGATGACCGATATCCCGAGGATGACTCCTCTCATCGAGATTTATCCTCCTCCCACGAAGGTTTATCCTCCGTGTAACTTCCTGCAGATCCGACGGCTGTCAGGACTTCTGCTCAGATATCAGCGGCTCAGACCTGTTCTTTTGTGTGCTCCTCCTCCTGAGGCTAAACTGTGCGCAACTCCTCCCGATCCAACGACTGACGGGATTTCCGAGTAAGATCCGACAGTTGTCGGTCTCTTTCTGTTGTAGGCTCTTGCGCGCTTCTACTGGCGCTCCCCTGGACGTGAACTTCTCAACGGTCCATATATGTTCTCTCCTGTTGATCTGACAACGGCTGATGCTCTGCCTGAGCTTGCACGATTTCTCCCCAGACTTGGGAGAACTTATATTTTCCAAGGCCTCTGCCTTGTCTTCTTTTCTCTGTGAACTCCTCGACTGTGAGCTTTTCCTGCGCGTATGAAAACACTGCCTTTCCTAAACTTCTTCTCCTCGAATCCTTAGAGTACTTCAACGTCTGCGCTCCTGCAGAGTCTTTGCACACCCACAGTGCTATCTCTTCTGAGCTTTCTCAATCACTCAGACCCCTTGGGGGATTTTTTCCTTATTCTCCCTCAGATGGGGAACTTGACGCCTTCTTGGTTGTCCTGCCGCTCAAGCAACCTCCTGCTGATCCTTTCTAGGTGTTCAGTACCCCAACGAAGATCCCTCTGTGGATTCTTCCTCTAACTTCCAGAACTCAAAGAGTTCTTTCCTCTTCTCCTATGCCTATCTGCACACAGACTCAAATGCCCACTTGGCAGAGTTCTTTCTTCCACAGAACACTCCAACGGTTCTGTCTTCCTGTGCACCTATGCACCTGCTCAATGCCCTCCTGGCAAAGCTTCTCAGAATCCTAAATGATTCTGGTCTTCCTTCAAACTCTCAGCAGAGTCCCTTCCCTCAGCACCTTGTGCATACGCTCGATGCCCACTTGGCAGAGCTCCTACAGAATCCTCAGTGATTCTGTTTGCAACTGTGTTCTCATACACAACCCCACCTCCAAGGTGTTCAACAACCTTGAGGTCTTCTTCCTCTGAGTTGATGATTTCAGTCCCTGTGCCGCAACACGTCTTTGTCTGACTCCTCAGAGTTCAGAAGTGCACTCATGCACCGGTATTCAGAGCCTGCAACACTCTGTCATGCCCTCCTAACATGAAACCTCAAAGAACCTCTCAACCTGAAATCAAACACAACTCCTGCAGAATGCATCCACACAACATACATTCACATCATATATATATAGAACACACACAGACATGCATATAAGACAGAATAACGCAGGAAAAACTGCTTCTCCTATATTAAATGGCAAATGCCTGTATTTTACAATGGTGTTCCTGAGCTCTCTCTAGCTCTTCTCCTACAATCATCCTCTATCTCAACTAACTCAAAATGAGATCTAAAATCTCTTTTACCTGAGGAACGCTTAGCGCTTCCCTCTAGGTCTACCTACTCTAATAAATTACAATCAATGGTTGTCTAGTCTGCTATCCAGAACTAGATCTTAGCCGATCTAGCATTAAAGTCGATCCTATCTAATGCCTGCACAAAGGCATGGCTTATGTGGCTCAACAGCCTAAGCACATTAAATTTACATTCATTTTAAATATTTGAATGAGGCTGCACCTCCCTTTCATCCTTGAATGCATGCGCGCTGACGTGGCTGGCTGGCTGGCTGGATGGCATGGAGCGATGCTCTTGCATCAGACTGCCCAATACTTTTGATAAAGATAAAAGACAAGAGGAACCAGACCAATCAAAACATGCAATGGATTAGGGTGGAAAACAAGGAAGAGGACGAGAAGAAGATTAACATAGTTACTAGAGGTGGAGCTAAGACAGGAGAAGTTGCAACCAAGAAGGATTAGGACTAGTACAGGTGGGTCAGGAAGTATACAACGCCTGAACAAAAGCTTGATGTGCACAAAGAGAGAGAGATATTCAAAGAGACTAGCCAGGAGATTTTGAAAGAAAATATTGTGTGTACTTTAGGGACCAAACTAGAAGATGAGATACCGGTATATGACATGCCTTCATTATTTGATAAAACAAATCAAGAGAAGTCTTCAGACCAAGTAAGTAACTTAAGAAACTTTTTGGGGTCATGTGTAAAATTGTTGAATAATAAAAATTCCTTACAAGTACTACATAATTTGTTAGAAATGTGTAATTATGGGGAAAAAGGGGTAAAAAGAGTAAATCATAAGAGAAGAACTGGTAGGGAATTCAGATTGAATACCAACATAAGAGATTTATACATTTTAATTTTTAAACATTTTAAAGAAGACTTGGGAAGCTATGGGAGAACCACAATTGGGGTATTCACCTATTCAGTTGAAATTAAAAAATGAACACAAAGTGGTGCCAATTGGTAGGTTAAAGGGGATTGTAGTAGATCTATATGGTGTGCGCACCATGGTTGATTTTGAAGTCATTGAAATAGTGGACAACACTTCGCCATATCCAACGTTGTTGGGTCTGGATTGAGATTTTGATAACCAGACTATTATCAACTTGAAGACAAGAAATATGAGTTTTGAATCAAGGGAGTACAAATTTATTGCACCATTGGATCCCTCGGAAGGAGGAAGGTATGTGGAACCTGCAACAGACAATATTCTTATAGAAGATGTGAATCAACTATACAAAACTACCGTGCACGAAGAAGATTATATCACCCCAACTTTAGATGGCATGCTTAGTCGGAGGAGTATTAGTTCTTGTCCTTCAGACTCTGACATAGGACTGGAAAATTGACATCAATGACTACATGAATTATCTACTAGGAGGTGTGCCAGAATGATGCGCGCGCTGAGATGGGTTGGTACAAAGGTAAGAGAACCTCCAAATTTTTATGGATTGAATGATTTAGAAGAATTTTTAATGAAGTTTGAGGCAGAGGTTATGGAAAAACAGAGATTACCAACATTATATATTGCTTTAAAAGCTACACCTACAAGATGGTAGGGTACACACAAGGAAAATATCAACAATTGGTTTTAGTGCAAAAGTTTATGCATCAGATTCGACACAGAGCAGGAGCATAGATATGAGGAGAAGTATGAGGCATTTGGACAACCTCAAGAACATGTAGATAAGTGCATAGTTCAATGGAT
>JZKD02S2224767.1:0-13775 GCA_000966675.3 Picea glauca
TCTATTATTTATGATCTATGTTGTTAGATCTGCTGTTTGTATTTCTGATCTAAGGTGTTATGACCTTGAAATTAAAAGAGATAGCTGAATTTTAAAATTACCCTAAAATCTAACACTTTCTACCACTGAAATTTACTTGTAAGCTGTGATATTTGATCTATTGTTTGAGAGCTTTTGTTTGGGTGGCTTACTTGCTGATTTTAGTGGTTAGAACTTGTTGCTGTAGCAAAAGTTTGCTACAGCCATAATGCTGTTACAAAAATCTGCTGATAACATTATTTAACAACCCTTATTTGTTATCAAAGTCTTGGTCTAGACTCTAATCATTGGAATATTGTGTGCTATTTGCAAGCTTTAATTTCCAACATCATACACTTGATTTTGTTGCTTTAACTTGCAGCTGTTATAATTTCGTCATTGCATATATATATTTCCATACTGCTGCAATTTTGGGACAGTAAGGTTTCTTGCTGATTCCACAATGGTTTTGAGGCTTATATTATCATATATTGTCTTGTTTTGTTTTTTCTAACATTGTTTTGCAGGTATATAACCTTGGCAACCATTTACCAACTCCAAAGACTCTTTTCCAAGCCTCAAATACATTTTGGACCTTGACCTATAGGGGTGTTCTTCTTGTTCGTTGTTTCTCCCCGTGCAATCCCCCTAGGGTCACTCGAGAAGCCTCCCTTGTGTTGGACTTATCTTTCACTAAAATGAGGGGGATATCTATTGAGGTGACAATGATAGGTATTCCCAGTTGTGTCACACATTTGTTATTTGGGTTGGGCTTTGCCCAAACTACAAATTGTGTGATAACATTTTTGGCGCCGTTGCCGAGGAGGATTTTGAATCCTTTTTGATTCATAACGACACTTAAGTCTATCCCAAAGCCTTTACCTCTAGCTTTCCTAGCGACTCCATTCGAGGGGAGTTCCCTTGTAATTTTTGATGAGCTTTCCATAGAGTTTATCTAGCGACTCCACTTATGTATCATGGATGTATATGACGAATGCCTACCAGAAAAATGGGATGATATCCCAAAATTTGATGGTGATCCATGTTCCTCTGCCATACATGTCAAGTTTACCGAATAAATTGGTTTTCATGACATAACCTAGGACGATGTTCAGATGCAATTGTTCTTGCTATCTTTAGATAAGAAGCAGAGGAATTTGATCAAGCATACTTACATCCCAAAGGGCCTAGCCTCTACAACCATCTTCATCCGAGAATTTCGCAAGCATTGTGGACTGTAATCCCAACAACTTGAAGATATTATTCAAGACCTTGAGGATGCTTTTCGGAAATAAATACTTTCATTGGATCTGATTAAGAATTCGAGGGCAGTTTTTTTTCTACCCATTGAAGAATCTTTGGATGAAGTACCTCTTCCCCCTAGTAATGAAGAAGTTTTTGAAGAACANCTTTCTACCACTGAAATTTACTTGTAAGCTGTGATATTTGATCTATTGTTTGAGAGCTTTTGTTTGGGTGGCTTACTTGCTGATTTTAGTGGTTAGAACTTGTTGCTGTAGCAAAAGTTTGCTACAGCCATAATGCTGTTACAAAAATCTGCTGATAACATTATTTAACAACCCTTATTTGTTATCAAAGTCTTGGTCTAGACTCTAATCATTGGAATATTGTGTGCTATTTGCAAGCTTTAATTTCCAACATCATACACTTGATTTTGTTGCTTTAACTTGCAGCTGTTATAATTTCGTCATTGCATATATATATTTCCATACTGCTGCAATTTTGGGACAGTAAGGTTTCTTGCTGATTCCACAATGGTTTTGAGGCTTATATTATCATATATTGTCTTGTTTTGTTTTTTCTAACATTGTTTTGCAGGTATATAACCTTGGCAACCATTTACCAACTCCAAAGACTCTTTTCCAAGCCTCAAATACATTCTAGACCTTGACCTATAGGGGTGTTCTTCTTGTTTGTTGTTTCTCCCCGTGCAATCCCCCTAGGGTCACCCGAGAAGCCTCCCTTGTGTTGGACTTATCTTTCACTAAAATGAGGGGGATATATATTGAGGTGACAATGATAGGTATTCCCAGTTGTGTCACACATTTGTTGTTTGGATTGGGCTTTGCCCAAACTACAAATTGTGCGATAACATTTTTGGCACCGTTGCCGAGGAGGATTTTGAATCCTTTTCGATTCATAACGACACTTAAGTCTATCCCAAAGCCTTTACCTCTAGCTTTCCTGGCGTCTCCATTTGAGGGGAGTTCCCTTGTAATTTTTGATGAGCTTTCCATAGAGTTCATCTGGCGACTCCACTGATGTATCATGGACGTATATGACGAATGCCTACCAGAAAAATGGGATGATATCCCAAAATTTGATATTGATCCATGTTCGTTTGCTATACATGTCAAGTTTACCGAATAAATTGGTTTTCATGACATAACCCAGGACGATGTTCAGATGCAATTTTTCTTGCTATCTTTAGATAAGAAGCAGAGGAATTTGATCAAGCATACTTACATCCCAAAGGGCCTAGCCTCTACAACCATCTTCATCCGAGAATTCCTCAAGCATTGTGGACTGTAATCCCAACAACTTGAAGATATTATTCAGGACCTTGAGGATGCTTTTCGGAAATAAATACTTTCATTGGATCCGATTAAGAATTTGAGGGCAGTTTCTTTTCTACCCATTGAAGAATCTTTGGATGAAGTACCTCTTCCCCCTAGTAATGAAGAAGTTTTTGAAGAACATGTCCATGAAGAGGAGGAAAACTCCAAGGAAGTGTAGGATCTTGATAGGACATCACCCGCCAAAGAGATAGCCCATGATGGCGAGAAGAACAAGAGTTGCCCTTTTAATCCTTTGGAGAACAATAAGATGAAGCACTCCTCATTGAGAATTAAGCCCCTTGTAATGAAGAGATGCTTAAAGAACATGCCCATGAAGAAAGCTGCCAAGAAGAAAAGGAAGAATTCCAATAAAGTGCAACATGTTGAAGATTCGGATGAGACACTTGTATCCATACTCCCACTTGATGAAAGTGAAGAAGCGTTCAGTTCCAATGGTACAATTGATGAACACATTAATGATTTCATACATGTTGGGAGGCGTAGATGTGATATGGGTTTTCATTTTTGATGGAGATCCCATTTATGACATCGAGGGTAGTTTTCAAATGAAGAGTGTTGATGTGCTACCTTCAGAGAAATGGTCTTCATGCTTAGATGATCCAATTATTCAACAGTTTGATGATGATACAGTCGTAAATAGTTTTCATCCACTCAGGGATAGCTGGTTATAGGGTGCTCATGATAATTTTCAATCATGCCTTGGGAGTTGTGATGCATACTATTTTGAGTGTTCTTATTGGTTATATGATGAAGATTTTCCACCATTCTTGCACTCAAATTTTGATGGACATGAGGCCCTGGTCAACCCAGAACAATCGAAGACTCACACTGCCAAGCAACAATGTTTTCATCTGAGGACTTTTTTCAGGGACTTGTAGATGAAGATGCAACAATTTTTCAGCAGCGAGAAGATTTATTTCTCTAGACATGAGGCTGTCCCTTACCTCTTATCTTCTTCTTTGGGCAACAATGCAGTTTTCTTCTGATCTCTCATCTCTCATCTCCTCTTAGTCTTTAGGAAGTAGTGATCATGTCAGTGAGAAGAGGATGAGCCATCGTCTATATGTGCTAACTCTATTCAGAGATGGGCGGATCAAGTTTGTGGCTATTCTTTCCAAAGGGATTTTCTCCCTCCCACCCACCTCCACGAGTTGCTTTCTATGATTAATTGCATGCTTATTTATGCTCATGATTATTTTGTTCTTGACTTATCTTTGTTGTATTACATGATTAAGCACATGGAGAGATGCCTTGAAGTGATGTCGAGCATGTGGTTGCACTGGTTGTATGATTTCACCTGATATCACTAAGTACTTGATCTCTACGGGCCTCAGGACTCGGGAAAGTAGGTAGGTCATTTGCTTTCTTGCATTTGCATTCGTGTGCTCATTGAAGTGTAGTTGCATTTGCTTTCATGCTTTGTTTTACATATTGTTTCTCTTGTTTTTATGCATAGTTGATTTGTGACGCATTTGCTTGAATCATATCACATATTAGTTAGAAATTTTTGAAAAAATGCAAAATTTTCTTTTTTAAGGAATAGTTGAATTTTTGAAGTTTTGATCATATGAATAAAGGGTGAGCAAGCAACCCCTCAATGCTCTAATATGTTGATTGAGTATGTGTAGGCACAGGTCTTACCAGGAGATGCTGAGGTTCTCATGTACTCTACGACGAGCACATGTCTCCATGTAGGAGCCAGATGTTAGCCCCCAAAACTAGGGGTAACTAGGGAGTTGATGTCTTGAGTCTCGCAGGTTGAAGACATGGAGTGCCGAGAGCCAGATGACCAACCGAGCCCACTTTGTGCAGACAAGGCCCCTCCTCTTCACCACATCTCCATTCATCGACAATAGCGTAGCAACGTCTACCACACTAGCTTGGCCCATAGAGGACAACAGGTCTTGCTTCATGATGTAACAAGTTCGGTCTCGTGGTAAGTGTCACTTTAATAATTGAAGTATTTGAGCATGTTGCAAAGAGTCCTTTCTTGATTATGAAAACGTTTACTTGGAAATTATACCTTTTTCCTCATTTCACCTTGGTGGTTGACATGGTTTCCTAGTAATTGGGTCAACCTCGGGGAAATGGTTGCTCCTAGGGGGTCTCCTTGAAGGGTCATCGTAACATTCCCGCACATACTTACCACTTTCCACACCTTTTCCCTTTAGTTTCCTCATCTTTTGGTTTTTTGGGCTTATTGACCCCAAGAAGGGCTTGTACTTCATTTCATGGGAAGAAGGGGCTAAAGGCCCAGAGGTGTTGTAGCTGACAAAAGTTAAAATCCATAAAGTATCCCTCTAGATTCTCACCCTACGGTCCCGAGAGCAATGAAACGCTTCTCCATAAAAACTTAAGGACCTTTCAAAAAAAAGAAAACATATAATTAATAAATCTCCCGCTTGTTGGGGGAATGCATTTGCGGTGTCTTTTACTTTCCTTGCACATGGCACTCAATGTGCTCCTAACTTCAAGTGGCATTGTGGTGCTCCTTACTTTCCATTGCACATAGCACTCAATGTTTTGGACCATAATAAATTAATGGCAAATAAAGGGCTTGGAAAAAGGTTGCATTGCAAANGCTTATATTATCATATATTGTCTTGTTTTGTTTTTTCTAACATTGTTTTGCAGGTATATAACCTTGGCAACCATTTACCAACTCCAAAGACTCTTTTCCAAGCCTCAAATACATTCTAGACCTTGACCTATAGGGGTGTTCTTCTTGTTTGTTGTTTCTCCCCGTGCAATCCCCCTAGGGTCACCCGAGAAGCCTCCCTTGTGTTGGACTTATCTTTCACTAAAATGAGGGGGATATATATTGAGGTGACAATGATAGGTATTCCCAGTTGTGTCACACATTTGTTGTTTGGATTGGGCTTTGCCCAAACTACAAATTGTGCGATAACATTTTTGGCACCGTTGCCGAGGAGGATTTTGAATCCTTTTCGATTCATAACGACACTTAAGTCTATCCCAAAGCCTTTACCTCTAGCTTTCCTGGCGTCTCCATTTGAGGGGAGTTCCCTTGTAATTTTTGATGAGCTTTCCATAGAGTTCATCTGGCGACTCCACTGATGTATCATGGACGTATATGACGAATGCCTACCAGAAAAATGGGATGATATCCCAAAATTTGATATTGATCCATGTTCGTTTGCTATACATGTCAAGTTTACCGAATAAATTGGTTTTCATGACATAACCCAGGACGATGTTCAGATGCAATTTTTCTTGCTATCTTTAGATAAGAAGCAGAGGAATTTGATCAAGCATACTTACATCCCAAAGGGCCTAGCCTCTACAACCATCTTCATCCGAGAATTCCTCAAGCATTGTGGACTGTAATCCCAACAACTTGAAGATATTATTCAGGACCTTGAGGATGCTTTTCGGAAATAAATACTTTCATTGGATCCGATTAAGAATTTGAGGGCAGTTTCTTTTCTACCCATTGAAGAATCTTTGGATGAAGTACCTCTTCCCCCTAGTAATGAAGAAGTTTTTGAAGAACATGTCCATGAAGAGGAGGAAAACTCCAAGGAAGTGTAGGATCTTGATAGGACATCACCCGCCAAAGAGATAGCCCATGATGGCGAGAAGAACAAGAGTTGCCCTTTTAATCCTTTGGAGAACAATAAGATGAAGCACTCCTCATTGAGAATTAAGCCCCTTGTAATGAAGAGATGCTTAAAGAACATGCCCATGAAGAAAGCTGCCAAGAAGAAAAGGAAGAATTCCAATAAAGTGCAACATGTTGAAGATTCGGATGAGACACTTGTATCCATACTCCCACTTGATGAAAGTGAAGAAGCGTTCAGTTCCAATGGTACAATTGATGAACACATTAATGATTTCATACATGTTGGGAGGCGTAGATGTGATATGGGTTTTCATTTTTGATGGAGATCCCATTTATGACATCGAGGGTAGTTTTCAAATGAAGAGTGTTGATGTGCTACCTTCAGAGAAATGGTCTTCATGCTTAGATGATCCAATTATTCAACAGTTTGATGATGATACAGTCGTAAATAGTTTTCATCCACTCAGGGATAGCTGGTTATAGGGTGCTCATGATAATTTTCAATCATGCCTTGGGAGTTGTGATGCATACTATTTTGAGTGTTCTTATTGGTTATATGATGAAGATTTTCCACCATTCTTGCACTCAAATTTTGATGGACATGAGGCCCTGGTCAACCCAGAACAATCGAAGACTCACACTGCCAAGCAACAATGTTTTCATCTGAGGACTTTTTTCAGGGACTTGTAGATGAAGATGCAACAATTTTTCAGCAGCGAGAAGATTTATTTCTCTAGACATGAGGCTGTCCCTTACCTCTTATCTTCTTCTTTGGGCAACAATGCAGTTTTCTTCTGATCTCTCATCTCTCATCTCCTCTTAGTCTTTAGGAAGTAGTGATCATGTCAGTGAGAAGAGGATGAGCCATCGTCTATATGTGCTAACTCTATTCAGAGATGGGCGGATCAAGTTTGTGGCTATTCTTTCCAAAGGGATTTTCTCCCTCCCACCCACCTCCACGAGTTGCTTTCTATGATTAATTGCATGCTTATTTATGCTCATGATTATTTTGTTCTTGACTTATCTTTGTTGTATTACATGATTAAGCACATGGAGAGATGCCTTGAAGTGATGTCGAGCATGTGGTTGCACTGGTTGTATGATTTCACCTGATATCACTAAGTACTTGATCTCTACGGGCCTCAGGACTCGGGAAAGTAGGTAGGTCATTTGCTTTCTTGCATTTGCATTCGTGTGCTCATTGAAGTGTAGTTGCATTTGCTTTCATGCTTTGTTTTACATATTGTTTCTCTTGTTTTTATGCATAGTTGATTTGTGACGCATTTGCTTGAATCATATCACATATTAGTTAGAAATTTTTGAAAAAATGCAAAATTTTCTTTTTTAAGGAATAGTTGAATTTTTGAAGTTTTGATCATATGAATAAAGGGTGAGCAAGCAACCCCTCAATGCTCTAATATGTTGATTGAGTATGTGTAGGCACAGGTCTTACCAGGAGATGCTGAGGTTCTCATGTACTCTACGACGAGCACATGTCTCCATGTAGGAGCCAGATGTTAGCCCCCAAAACTAGGGGTAACTAGGGAGTTGATGTCTTGAGTCTCGCAGGTTGAAGACATGGAGTGCCGAGAGCCAGATGACCAACCGAGCCCACTTTGTGCAGACAAGGCCCCTCCTCTTCACCACATCTCCATTCATCGACAATAGCGTAGCAACGTCTACCACACTAGCTTGGCCCATAGAGGACAACAGGTCTTGCTTCATGATGTAACAAGTTCGGTCTCGTGGTAAGTGTCACTTTAATAATTGAAGTATTTGAGCATGTTGCAAAGAGTCCTTTCTTGATTATGAAAACGTTTACTTGGAAATTATACCTTTTTCCTCATTTCACCTTGGTGGTTGACATGGTTTCCTAGTAATTGGGTCAACCTCGAGGAAATGGTTGCTCCTAGGGGGTCTCCTTGAAGGGTCATCGTAACATTCCCGCACATACTTACCACTTTCCACACCTTTTCCCTTTAGTTTTCGCATCTTTTGGGTTTTTGGGCTTATTGACCCCAAGAAGGGCTTGTACTTCATTTCATGGGAAGAAGGGGCTAAAGGCCCAGAGGTGTTATACCTGACAAAAGTTAAAATCCATAAATTATCCCTCTAGATTCTCGCCCTACGGTCCTGAGAGCAATGAAATGCTTCTCCATAAAAACTTAAGGACCTTTTAAAAAAAAGAAAACATATAATTAATAAATGTCCCACTTGTTGGGGGAATGCATTTGCGGTGTCTTTTACTTTCCTTGCACATGGCACTCAATGTGCTCCTAACTTCAAGTGGCATTGCGGTGCTCCTTACTTTTCATTGCACATAACACTCAATGTTTTGGACCACAATAAATTAATGGCAAATAAAGGGCTTGGAAAAAGGTTGCATTGCAAACGAGGGATGCAACACACCCTCCACAAAGGCACCCATAAATGAGACAATATGAGCCCTTGATATGCCAAGAACCCCATGCCCAAAATCCATACCCCACATCTACCTCATATTCACTACGTGACTTAAAGAGGGTCTTCCTGGGAAACACTCCTTGACTTGGGGATTGGTCTACCCAATAGGGCACCATGACAACCCTCCCATACTTAAATTTGGCAACTTTTATAAGGTCTTTGAGCATTTGTTTAGTTTGAAAAAGGGGGATTTAATTTACATGTTTGGGAGGTTCTTTTATAAAATGTGGCTTACTTGGCATGATACATGTGAGTTGTGGACCCTTGTACGGTGTAATTGTTTGTCTTTGTAGGACCTTGCCAGATGAAAGCTATCCATGGAGGAATTATGCCATTTTGACCTTTATGGGGGGGGGTTGAAAGCCCCTAGGATGGACGCCATACCCCATAGGCTCGACAGAGCACCTCAGAGCCTTTTGTGTCAAGGGATAGAGGACGTTACCTTTGGAGGCACTTTGACAACATTTGAGGATGAAATCAAAGCCCTTTGTACCTGGATGTTGGCCTTTGGAGTCCTAGGATGTCATCTTCTAAGCCCTTGATGTCATTTGGAGGCTAGGGTTTGATGGGTTTGATAGTTTCGGAGGTGTTGTGATATGGTTTGGAGGAAGAAGGTGTATAGCATGACACTTTGGCACATGAGAGACTGACACATGGCCTTTGGAGTCTCGACTCCCAACGATTTGTATCTTGAGGCCCAACGTCTCACTTTTAGGCCTCATGTCACCCTTCTAGGGCATGATGTCACCCTTTTTAGGGTTTTATCGTATGTAATTTTACTATTTTCAAATTGTAAGAGCAAATAAAGGGGGTCAACCCTCTTTTAATTTGTTGTTGACTTTTTTATTTGGACAAATTGGTTTAGATGGCCTCATATAAATAGAAGCCATCTCTTTTTCATTTTCACATTTTGTCACTTGAGAATTACATAAATCTTGGACTGAAATTTTCGCCCTACTTGGGCAATTCACTATCTCTTGTCTCTTGTGCAAAATGGATGCTTTACTTGTCTATTGGTGGAAGAAAGGCTAGTGACTTCTCTTGGATGCTTGTTCTTGGCAATTTGGTGGAATATCTTTGATAAGTAGGGGTTTTACATGCTATCTCTTGGATTAGGTAAGGAATTTCTGCAATTTTGTGTTTCTTCTTGATTTCTAGGTTATTTTGTCAAACCCTCAGAGGAGTATAAAGGCATACACCCTCCATCAAGGATTTTTCTTCTATTGTTATTGAAAGGTCTTAAGGATTGTTGCAAGGAGTAAAAAGGCTTACACCCTTGTAGCAAGACCTTGCTAAGGTTTGTTTTCTCATATATTGTCGTGTTTTGGTTTTCCTAACACTGTTTTGTAGGTACAAAACCTTGGCAACCATTTACCAACTCCAAAGACTCTTTTCCAAGCCTCAAATACATCCTTGACCTTGACCTATAGGGGTGTTCTTCTAGTTTCTTGTTTCTCCCCTTGCGATCCCCCTAGGGTCACCCGGGAAGCCTCCCTTGTGTTGGACTTGTCCTTCACTAAAATGAGGGGGATATCTATTGAGGTGACAGTGATAGGTATTCCCAGTTGTGTCACACATTTGTTGTTTGGATTGGGCTTTTCCCAAACTACAAACTGTGCGATAACAAGAGGGACATTGAGAAAGCACAAAAGAAGAAAATACTACTTAATGGTATTGTCCAACCAAAGAGAATCCAAAGGAAAAAGAGATGGGAGACTTGGAAAACCAAGAGAATAGATTGCCATTATGGAAAAGAAAAGCTTAATCCAATCAGAAGTAATCCCAAGTCCTTCTTACCTTGATTTGAGGAACTTGAAGTCTCTTTCTTTCCTTTCTGACCCTTCTCGAGTCCTCCTTTCTTATTGCCCTTTTTCATCCTGTTGAAGAGGCACGATTTCGCTCTTTCTCCTCTGTACCTGCAACATTCCCCATTCTTGTATTCTCTTGGATGAAATCTTCTCAATGGTAGGAAGCTTATCTTGGGCACAGACACCTTGGACAAAAGGATACCAAGAAGATATAAACCTATTCAAGGCCATGGGTACTAACTATTTTACTCTTGACCTCTTCTCCAACTACTGCAAGTTGATAGTGGAGTTAAGTAGTCTTCGTCAAGTAATTGGATATGGTATCTGTCTTACTCATCCACGTGTCTCTATATTAGAGTGAGAATGTCAGTTGAAAGATGCTGTCGAGGAATAAGTGTAGAGCCACATGGATGATCAAGACAGATATCTGTGTGGCTCTAAGCTTATTCCCCAACAACATATTTTGATTGATTTTCTCACTTTGATATAGAGTGATTAGAGAATCAAACATCTCTTTACTTGGGGTCTTCCTAGTGATGTGAGCGATCAAGCGATCCTTCATGAAGTCGAGGATGACTTGCTTTGTCTTAGCCATCTTCTTTTTATATTTTCTCAATTGCACGGGATCAATAGGAATGACAACCTTAGTCTCCATAAAATCTCAAAGATCATTCCCCTCCAAGCTTTTGTAACTAACGCTTGCACGGAACGAAGTTGGAGGCACCTTCCAATTTGTCTTCATATTTGAGAGTGAATGCAGTCATATTGTTGCTCTTGGAACACATTGCTAGACAAAATAAATCAACAACCTACGACAACCTACTACAAGTCCACAGTGCTTTTCTCAACCATGGATCTTGTGCATCCCACCCTTGAAACCTTTTGACAACTCCCTATCCTAGGTAGAAGCCCTACTATTTATACATGGATTCCTAGAAGGTTTCAACAAACACACTCCCATACAATGTTAAATTTTCTAGACCATGGTAATAGATTTTGTACTTCAAAGAATTCCAAATACCCTAGATAACTTTAAACTTGACAACTTATCAAAATTGCTACCTTTTTCTTTCTTTACAAAATTTAGGTAACATTTCTCGAGGAAAATCCTTATGCAATTCACTTCATTCCGAGGATGGTACCCAGGGTAAACCCTGGATTCTTCAGGGCATAAGGCCAAGTCAACAATAGGGCTCAAAGTTGTTACAACAATATACTTGTTGAGAGGTCAAAATGTCTCTTGCGGGAATTGAACTTGGGTTGGGAGAATTATACTCCTCTCAACCACCCGGGCTAGACCCAATTGACATTAAAACCGCTATTTATGTATGCTACAATTTGAAAAACATACTGTAGAAAATACTAACTCAAAGTACTTAGATTTGTCCCAAATCGTATCATTTTTTTATTAAGTAGAAAATAGAAGCTACAACGCTTTTAAACAAACCCTACTCACTCGAGTGGAATGTTGAACCGAATTCAAAACTTTAGTACTTAAACCCTTACCCTAGGCCTTCTTTTATAGCCAAAGAAGAGATCCTTAGGGTTTTCAAAATTAGCCTGTATCCAAATATGGATCAATCCCAAAAACAAACCCAACCCTAGATCTATTTCAATATTGAGATTTGTGCCATTATCTCTGCATGATGGATAGTCTTTAATAAGTGCATTCCAAGGAAGAGATATGACATCCTTGGGATTTGTGCCCTACCACTCAACTAACGTGCCTTCCTCAACTAGACTAAGTCAAACTTAACATTGTTCTAATACTGAGTAGTTCAATACAAATTAGAAAAAAACCAAATTACTTAATATGGAAAAGAATCTAAACTGAAATTGAATTGAGGATGCATGCACCCTCTATCTCTCTCCTCCATAAATTCCCTTGTGCCCTCATTAATTGCAGAACCATTCAAGGAGGGCATATTGCTGCGGTTGTCTACTCTGTTGGAAGAGGAAGGTGCCATAGCTAGAACATAGTTCGAGTTAAACATAGGTAAAAAACAACAATTCTCGTTTATGGCAAGACATAGGAAGAATATATAGGGCATGTTGCACATGTCTTGGACACAATGTGCCAACACAATTTACAAACAAATTTGGGTGATTGTACCTTTGATTCAACATTGATTCAGTATTTGGGCTACATTGTCACCCATGCTAATATCCATGTGGACTTTGAGAAGATTATGGTCCTCAAGGATTGGGCTTGCTTGCACAACATCACAAAGCTACAAGGTTTTCTTGTCCTTGCAAACTTCTATTGAAGATTTGTGTTGGATTTTTCTCACATTTCTTGGTCGTTGAGCCAGATCATGTGTGTTGAGATGACATTCCACTAGAAGACAATGCAACAACATACATTTGAAGAACTTAGAGCGTGCTATGCTTTGCGCTAGTCTCGATCATGATAAACATCCATTGATGTAGTCGATCAACACATAGCCAACTCGATTCATCAATTCATACTCTTTATTAATTATTAAAATGTTATCTTTGTGTTTATTAATTTACAATGTAAATCTCCATGCTTTGTGTTTCATGACAATAATTAAATGCACATAAACCACCATCACATACACAACAAACACAAAAGATTTTACCCTAGACAACCTAGTGTGGGAAAAATCCAACAACGAAATGGCTTATGCTTGGATCTTAATTAATCTCATCGAAATTTATAGATACAGAGGCACGATTAGAGCTTCTGCTCATGGCCAATCTCAAACGACAACAAGTAAAATTACCTCCCTTGCTTTGTCATAGTCTTCCTGCATGAACCAATCTTCTGTTGGTTTCGACCTATTTCAATCTCTTCCTCATTGCAACCTTCCCTGCAAACTTTGGGCATTGAATCGACTAGTGGTAGAATTTTTGTCTTACGCATGAGCTCCATGTCTTGTGGCCAAAAAAATGGAACCCCCTATTCATCTTTTCTTGATCTCTTTTTCTTCTTCTATGTCAATTAGAAGGCCACTAACCCCAAAGATTGGTTTCGTTAGCCTATTGTTTGTATGTGGTCTTTGTCCACTTGTTCCTCATTCTCGGAATGCCAAATGACCCCAAGAATTAGTTATCGAAGCCATAGTGGATGACCTAGCTTCAACTGTGCTAGCAAAGGCCTTTTGGGCCTCTTTTCTCCTGTCACGTGGCAGGTGGTCATTGGCCTTGAGGCCTTGGGAACTCCTTTCATTCCTCTTGCATTCCCTTTAGTTAGGGTGGAGGGAAAAGATATCATTCTTGCCCCTTTTCCATACTCCAAGTTCCACAGTGCCTTGCCTTTGCATAGTTTTGGCCCACATA
>JZKD02S2224778.1:0-10220 GCA_000966675.3 Picea glauca
TTATGCTTTTTCAGACTCTCTAAACATGAAAAATCACCGAGCTTCCCTTCTCTGGGCTCGTTAAACTTACATCGAAGGACGTTACCATTGTGTGTTCTATCAACCGCATTTGCATTCTTTACCCATCAGCCTAGTAACAGTTTGCTTTTGCGTCTTAACACCTTTGGCCACTAGAGGATTTTTCCCAAGTATCATCTCCTAGAAAATCAGTCTTGTCCTTGTGCCTTGAGCTTGTATGTTTGTTGTGCTCGTTCCTCCACTGTAACGTAATATTCCTTTATTCTTTTTCCAAATCAACAAAAAAAAAACAAAAAAATCAAATATACCCCAAAAAGAGGATGGGGAAAGTATTTTCTTTATTGGCAGCATTATGAGTCTCCCTTGGATATAGCACATCTGTCTATTTGATTCATCATAATTTGGGATGTAGTACGACCTTAGGAAGCTTTTCTCGCTATATTGAGTTGTGTCCTCCACCGTTTGGTTACTCTTCCAAACATATGGAGAGTTTGCGTTGCCTCCTGCTTCGTAGACTTATGATTAACAGATATGTTGCCTGAGTCTTATTACTTTTCATGCTATTGTCCAAGGGAAGTTTTTTACTTAGCCTGAGTCAGCCACTCTGCAATATGTCTCTTGTCCGCATACCCAGCCATCCTGAACGTCTAATCAAGTCTTTGTTCGAAATCACTGAAGCCTTCAGTCCGATCATCAAGATTATCAAGTCCACAACCGATGAGCCATCGAAGACCTCTAGGTAGTGAAGTCGTACACTCATATTACATTCCTACCCGAGTTTAGAATATTTTGAAGTTGTTGCTCGAGCTCTGAAGTATAGCCATCAGGCCAAACCAACTTCTGAGAGATGGATACTTTCTATGTATATCTTTCTGATTTCGAGATGTAGCTCCGTTGTGTATTGCTCACGACTACTATTTATAGTATTTGACATGGATCTACAGTGTATTTGATTGGTAGCCATAGTTCTAATTTATCCTGAGCATGGGTATGCCCACCTCGGTGAGACATTTGATATTTTTTGCAGACGACACCTCCTGATTCTTAATTCCTAGGCTCACTCATTCATCATATCAGTACAGATTTGTACAGAATTGGTAATGTATTTCAGCCATCATATGCTCTTCTGACCTCACACATTAGGGGGCATCTGTTATAACCCTAAATTACACCATTCATGCTTACCTGGCATCAGGCCAACTCATTGCCCTTCATTGCCAAAGCCATGCTGAACAGACTCTTCAAAAACCTCCTAAATCAAGTAGCCCGCACCCTAACCTATCACTGGGCACGTTGGAACACGGTCAAGCTTTATACTGTGTGCGTTGGAATGCGGGCTGGCCCACTACAGCCAGCGTTTACCTAACAAAGCAAAAAATCAGGAAAGTTTCCGCCGGGATGAAAAGATTTGGGTCAGTTCACTAGAACTCCCAGCCATGCATGGCCAAGAGTTCATCTAAAACCCCTAGCTCCTTCTAGCCTATAAAAGAAGGGGTAGGGGTACTATTCAAGAGAGGAAAATCATAGCAAAGAAACTCTGCCCAATTGCCAAGCTCGTTTTGTCCCAACCCTTTAGCCTTTCCTCAAGCTTTAGGAGAATTCAAGCAAAGCAGTTGGAGGACAAAGAAGAGGAGGAGCCCAGGATCAGGATCGAGGAACGGTGGTCGGTCTCTCTAATCATTGTAAGTTGATTCATATTGAGATTAATAAAAAGATGATTTTCCCATCTTGAATACATGAGTCTCATTTGTCTTATTTGATTTGTGTTTAATCTCTAATCCTCTAGTAGAACAATAGTATGCATGTGTAGTTTTGTCTTGATTGCAGGATCGATTTTTGGAAGGAGCAGTAGAAGCAAGGGGATAAAAGCTCAACGAAGGATCTACACCAACTATCGATAAAAAGGTTAGTTGATTCTTCCCATGTGTGCATGTGAAAAAGGGTTTTAGATTTGGGGTAGAAGGTTAAAAGTAGCTTATGAAGGGTCATGATTTGCGTGCAAGTTTAAGCCCTAGCTTATTAGTCCATAGGGTAGAATACCCCACAACACATTGTTTAGTTGACGGTAGTCAATGCAAAGCCTCGAAGATCCATCCTTATTTCGTATGAAAATAACAGGTGCACCCCAAAGTGACACACTAGGACATATCAGTCCTACGTCCAACAACTCCTTCAGTTGCATTTTCAACTCTTGTAACTACGAGGTCGACATCCGATAAGGCGTTCTTGCTATTAATTCAGTCCTCAGTTTTAGGTCTATGGTAAACTCCCAATCCCTCTCTAGCAGCATCCCTAGTAACTCCTCCAAAAACACGTCTGCAAACTCTTTCACCACCAGAAGGTGCTCTAGACCTTCCGCTACTCCCTTCTCGTTTAACGCAAGGATCACATAAAGCTTGCACCCCTTGCACATGCTCTTCCGAAGTTGCAAGGAAGAGATGAACCTCAGGGAAACTCCCTGGTTCCAGCCTACAATCACATGTCTATGTCCCTCATCATCGACCAAGCCCAACCATTTCGTCTTATAGTTGAGTATCACCTCATGTGACTCCAACCAATCCATACCAATCACAACATCATAAGATCCTAGGATCGTGATGTACATGTTGGCCCTTGTGACAAACTCTCCCAGGTTAAGGACACAGCCCGTAACCTTTTCTCCAACCTTTTGTTTGGCTCCCGAAGCCATCTCCATGAAGCTAAACTCATCATGTTCAACTGCCTTTACCTTAATCCTTTTTAGCACTGCACTAGAAATGAAACTCTTGGTAGCATCTAGATCTATCAAAATACTAAGAGTTTGGCTAGTGATGATACCTATCATCTCAAGCATAGTTGACTGGTGCTCTGCCTGGTAGTTATTCACCACTGCATGAATCTGATGGGACTTGCACATATCTCCCATGATAGTGGGTCTGACTAATCCAGACGCTCTGGTCCTCTCCACAAGGTAGTAGCGCTTGTATTGTGGCTCCCCACACATTCAACGCCCCTTCTTCCGCCTAGTAGTCCCAGTACCCAAAGTAAAAGATGACGGCCCACCAACCTAGAATCCTAGTTTGTTCTACTGAATAGGCCTAAACTGCTACCGCTACAGGTGACACTGTTGCTGATGCTGTGGTCCCCAATAAGGTGTCTGTTGTTGAGGCATTGGTCGTCGAGGTGTAGTGAAAGTGGATCCCCTTATGTCTGGTTGGTGTTTGATGTGGTTGTGCTCCAGATGAAGCCTGCCCTGCTAGTCTTGCTGGAGTCCTGGTCTGACCCCCACTGATAAGCTCCTCCTATGTTATGAGGGCCTTATAAATGGAATCATGGAAGGTTTGAGGAATCAAAATCCTAACCATTTCATGTAGGCTTCCATTAAGGCCGAACACAAACCTATTGACCTTAAGTTTCTCAGTGTTAAGGTGCAGATCATACTAAAGAAGCTCCATAAAACGTTCCTCGTACTTGGGCACCGTACGACCACCCTATCGTAAGATATTGAACTCATTGAGTTGACACTCAATGAATTCCTCTGAAAGGTACCTCTCCTTGAACCGTTCCTCGAACAGTTCCCATGACACGTCTTTGATGACCATGTTCAGCTATGGTAGGAGCGTCTTCCACCATAGAAGAGCAGTCCCCTTTAGTTAAAATACCACCATGCAAACCTTCATATTGGAGGTATAATCGCGAAGTGTGAAGCACATCACCATATTCTCCAACCATGCCTTGGCGGCTATGCCATCCGGGGCACCAAAGAACTCAGGAAATTTGACCTTCTCGAGTTCACGGTGAAAGCTACCAGTACCGACCAGAGCGAGCGGTGGAACCTTAGCGGGTGTCGGCGCCCTGGCCTCATCTCTGTCAAAATGGCTGATCAGTGCCTCAGACATGCGCTAAAAACATATCATCATTCCAACTACATCATCAACTGCTATCTTCTCCTGTTTGAGAACCTACTCGTCTCCCTGGGAGTTAGACCCCTCAGGTGTGGATGCTACTAGATGCATCGTGCCTCCTCCCCTATCACCCTGTCTTCTACCTCCATGGCATCCTCTAACCATGGTTACCTGCACACAAACAAGTCAACTCGATCAGCAATAAGATAATAAATCATATCAACGAAAGCTGTAGCGATCCCAAGTCATGGGTTGAACCTGCTCTGATACCATATGTGATGAAACTCTCATTTCGTATGACAACAAACCTCTCATAAAAAGTGAATTTTTTTTTTTGTGTGTGTGTGCATATAAGGGTAATATAGACATTATACTCTGCATCGCAACACAAGAACGAACATGAAGCATGCAACTGCGACAACTACATAATGACCTAAGATGCACATCAAGCATTTGGAAGCAATGAATGATAATCAACTGACGAAAAAAAATAAAACTGACTACCCACCCATCCTACCCTGTAATGGTTAGGACCTCCAGGACACATAAGCAACTCTCAAGCCTAGGTCCACATCAATTTTGACCATTTAAAGTCTTAGGGCTGGCGACTGTTCTGAGGAATAAGGAGGTGTCTACATCCCGCCTGACACAAGCAAACCAAGCTTACTTAAGCTAAGGACAATCATCTTAACAACCCAAAATTAATTACACAAGTAGATAGAACCCTTATAGTGAGCAACCAATCACATTAAATATTTATAAAACCAAGTGAAAACATTAATTAAAATAAAAACAACACCCTCGTTGGGAAGCACAAGCTAAACACGACTTCATTCAGCAACCCAACCCATCACCTAGACTAAACTAGTCAAGATTACCATCTAATTAAACATAGGTTACCATTCTAAACGGGGCATGCCTAAATGCAATTTGTCATTGATGTTCAATCTAATTTACTCTTATTACAATTCAAGTTGAGAAATTCTAAATTATACAATGTCATCGAGGTTCCATCTACCTTAGTCATAAGGGCACATCACTAAGCAAGTCTAACCTTCATTGTGGTTAATCTTTAAAATCTAAATAATAGTAAGGCACTATGATTTGCAAGTCTAGATTAATAGGTGTTAAAACTAAATGACTAGTTGGGTCAGTTTAATTGAAGGGTTGTTTATTCAAATGAAGAGACGACAACAAGATGCTAAGAAAAAGGGGTGGTATGAAGTAAATATTTAAAATATCCAATCTATAAAGCTACTATGTAAATTTCATGGTTTGTCCATGTAAAGGATAAATCAATGTTGTCTAAATTAACAAATGCCCTCCCAACATAAATTTTACTATCATTAATTCACTGCGCATTCAATAACCAACATTTAATAATCTGTTGTTTAATAAATTACTGCAATTTCCATCTATCATTTCAAATCGTTATTTCATCTCCCACTTAATAAATTCCTACCATTCAACTATCCTGTAGTAAATTATGTCCTTTCAAATATGATTATCCTTAAGTACCATCTAACGCAATCTGCATTAGCAATTTAACAAATATACACACAAGGGTACCAATTCCAATATAATGCTATTATTCAACACTAAAACAATATTATTTTACAAGTGCTATCTAACAGTGCTAGCATCAAAAGGTGAAACCAGTTGACTTTTATTCTTGTTGTCCCCAAAGGTTTAACCATAAAGACAAAAAAATGGTATTTAAAGCCAAGGGGGTGTTCGAGGATATCACTATCCAAACTAAGTCACCATTCATTAATGTTGTCTCAATCCTCAACTTATTTCGTTCCACAATCCCTATTAACCGTGATTTATTGCTGACAAGGAGATAGATCTAGCTAGAAATTACACAACGACTGTATAGAAATTACTAAAATCCTAGGGTGGATTCGACCGCAACATTGTCATAGTTTTCAGCAACCAACGGGGGCGTAACAGCTAGGGGGAAAATGGTTGGGAGCCACAATTCATGGGCATGAAGTCGGGTAAAATATGGTGTAAAAGAAAAAAATTCTATGACTGTCAACGTTGGAGAAAGGATGTAAAGGTAAAAATACCAGTAGTGTCGAACACACCAGGAGTTACAGACGTGGTAACAACAACATAATACCCCTTAAATGGTAAAGAATTCATGCTAAAACTTCAGCATACAACAGTCACCTTAAGATCAACCGTGGGCAACACAGTAAGAACACAACATCGCTCAATAATGAAAAGGCAGTGGTACAGGAAGGTAAGATCTGAGGTAAAAAGGTGTGGTAAAAATAATTTATCATAAAATTCCGTGGTAACAAAACGTGGTCAACCTGGTCATACATCGGGGTAAAAACAACAATCTCAGGAAGGCGTTTAAGAAAAAACATGGGTGTCCTTAAGAGTGGAAAGGGCGGTCATTTACACATCAAAACACAAGCTATACTGCATAAGAAATAAAAAAAAAAAATAGGGTTAACATTCTCCTTTACATGCATAAATTACACCAGGGTTAAATTCTCATTTGGCTATTATTACTTCTCTATTAAATGCATGAGTAATAAAAACTAGGGTTAAATTCTCCATTAATGTAGAAGTAATGAAGATGCAGGGTTAATAGCTTACAACTATCACATTTTGCAATTGTTGAATTAACATTTTTACATCCATTCCTACTTACAACATCAAGATAATATTTTTACATCAGTACCCAAATCACAATAGCAGATTGAAATTAAATACTTTTTACATCTCAGAATACCGATAAAAGAAATGCTGACAACAATAAGAGAATGTCAGGGCCATAAGGATAACTTATCGAATGGATTGTTGGGATTCTATCAGTCAAGGCACAAAGAATTATATAACAAGGAGGAAAGATTATCCATACACAGAGGTCATACTGAAGGACGGAAGTCATCAATCAGGCAAGGACATCCACAGAGGTAGAGGGCTGATAGGTTCGCCTTCGCTTCACCATCCTCACATAGAAAAGAAGGGCATTGAGATCCATAGGTCTTTTAATGCTAAGGCAACGACTGTAGATCAGGCTCCTGGCCGACTGCTCAGGCGAGGACTGGTGAGCTAGGCACGAAGGCTAAATAGCTGGAAGGTCACAATCAACACACAGGGTGGTCACGACATGGGGGAAACGAAGGTCATGGGGATCAATCAACCAATCAATTAGCTAGGCTATAAAAATTTCAATCATGAAACTAGACATCCAGTTTACCTACCCAATAAACAAGCAGATCCAAATCACATATCCTACAACAATCTACCATTCAACAAAGAAACGTACCATTTCCTATTCGCCTGCTCCGAGTGTCGTCCATGCACTCCATGTAAATCCTGCTCGCTGACCATTGAGACTTCACTGGTACCTCCTAGCCAATGCTAGGGGTACTCTTCTTCCTTCTTATCCCCCCGAGCCGCAAAGGGGCCACACACACTATCCAGAGATTTCGTCTAGCACCCAGCTCGCCTAGCAAGGCTGAGCTACCACTCCTCTCTGAGTTGGGTATCCCCAACTCCCACAAGTAAATCAGTCAAGTAGATATTTCTATAGCGTAACGTTAAACAAACAAAAGATGCCCTTTCATCCTTCTTCCTCCTTCATTATATAGAGTTTTGATCTTCCTTTCTTTCCTAAAAATCTCATTTAATTAAAGTTTTTTAAAAATAAATTCCTAAAAACTCTTCTCCGTACAAGTGTCACCCATCCCCTACATTCCTCCATTATTTAGTTTCTTTAATTAATTAATTATTTTATTTCCCTCACCCACCTAGAGTTACTCCTAGAATCACTCCTAGGTGTCCCCAGATTCCCTTACAGGTTTTAAAGGCTTTCCCTATTATGAAGTTGCTAATTCAGTTTAAAATTAGAAGGCTCTTAAATGGTAGATTCTTTACTAAGTTGACTTACGCTTTTTCCTTTAAGTCCGCCTTTTTCCATTTTTATGTTACCTCTTTTCCTAGTTTCCTAAATGTTAAGATTTTCCCTCTTTTCCCTTTTAATTAGAACTCAAAAAGGCAGGTGTGGAATTTAACCCCTTTTCCCTTTTATCATTTAATTAGTATAATTTTTTTTCTTTTTTTCTTTTTTATTTATCAAAAAGATAAAATAATTAATTCCCCTTTTTACATTTATTACCACAGATTTTATTTTTATGAATAACTTAATTTCTTACTCCCTTCATGTTACAATATTTAACTAAGGTCAAAATTAGTATTTAAGTCATTTTTATTATTATTATTATTATTTTTTAATTTTTAGAGAAGAAAAGGTTCAACCACTAGCGTAATTTAGACTTAGGCCTTAATTTTTGTACTGGGCAACATTTAATTAGGGAATTGTTTTAAAAATACTTAACATGTTATTTGTCTTAGGGCCATCTAGGTTCATCCCTCTATCATCAACAACGCGATGTGCCCTTTAGGACGCACTAGGTGCTCCAAGGGTGCTACTCACCTCATCTGTTCCTTTGTGCGACGTGCCCTTCAGGATGCACTACGTGCTCCAAGGGTGCCACTCACCTCTTGACTGATTTGGTAGACATCAATAACCCCTAGAGTCAACACTTCACCATGTGAACTTGTGGGAGACTAAGGGCCTCTAAGGAATAAGGCCCCTGCCTTATTGCGTGCCCCTTAAAGTCATCATGAGCAACTATCGCAGTCTTCCCTCATGGCATCGTGGGTCCTCTCGAACTAGGTAATCGTTAACCTACAGTTCAAGCCACGACGGGAGTGCTAGTAGGTTGTGGCAAGGTTGTTGTCCACACCTCTCCCTCAACATCTTTGGTATTCGTGTGTGACCCCTTTACTCCATATGTGAGTCTGGTCGGCAAGATATCGTCAGCCTACATCATCAACAAATCATGTCAGAACATATCCATATCATATCATCCAGTCAGATGCACTAATATCACAGTAAAACAATCAAACCCCAATGGAACACTCCCTGACTCGATCCTGAGTCCAAGGGGATCCATCGATGTCTCTGCATCCTCGAGGTCCAAAACCCTTCACACTTAGTAAAACCGAGTCAATAGCACCTGTCTATGTCAATGTAGTAAAGAAACATGTCATCAACCCATAATGCCTCATAATCAAAATCAAACGTTTTAATAACATAATAATTCGGATAACTTGCGAGAAAGTGTCCTCAAAGAATAATTTCGATCAGTGTGCCAAAATGGGATGTTACACGAAAGGTGTTGATGCAAATAGGTAAAATCCTATTGGCTTCCACCTATAATTGCATTGAAAAAGGATCGTACAGTGTAAATACACAGTGATTTCACATCGAAATCTATTGCTACCAAATAGAAAATTGCATTGAACAAATTATCTCCACAACTAGATGCAACATTTGTTGCTATCTGCAAGCCATGACACTGTACACGATGCATAATTCATTTCCATTGTGATTCAAGGTCTTTGTAAATGAGGGACAAGTAAATATTAGGTCCTCTAAGATTGCATATGGATAATTTTCTATACACTAGTGGTTCATAATGACCACTGACATGATTGACATCATGGAACAATATGCAATATGGTTCGTTGGATGCAATTCTATTAAATAGTAGATATCTTTTTTTTCTTGTCAATGATCACCTTCCAATTCACATATTGAGCCACTTAGACAACCACTGTATACAAAATGTATCTCCCCAAAGTCCCCTCTCATCTGCAGGAAGAATTGCAGATGCAGACAACCACATCTTTGAAAAATATGTAGTGACATCATGTATTCCATGAAACTGCCAAAGAAGGTCATATGCCAATTCATATTAATATGATTCCAATGCCTTGGAGTCACCATTTTTTAGATAGTCCAAGAAATAATCTATCAATCCATTGCACAGGTCGGTCGACAAATAACAAAAATGAAATAGAACCTGAAATTCATCGAAAATACAATCCCCTACAGTATACGAGAATGCATCCAATATAAAAAGACCATTGGTATGCAATACCTGGTCGATGTTGTCATGTAAAATGGACTCTATACCTATTTAGTAGGACTCAACATCTATTACTTGTTTCATCTCTTAAACTGTGATTTTCAAGATGTTTCTTACCTATATTCATTCTATATGCAAACAGAGAAAAGAAAAGAAAATAAGAGCAAAAACAAAATAAAGAAAAAGACAAATAGAAAATTACAAGTGCGCAACTACATACCGATTCTACTATATATCCTTCAACCTTCTTCTTATAAAATTCAATCCTCCCTAGCTGCCACAACATATGAAAAGAAAACAAAAGTACAGGGAACAAGGAACCAAATAGAACAAAAAACACAAATAAATAACACTACAA
>JZKD02S2224800.1:0-16085 GCA_000966675.3 Picea glauca
AGAAGGGGCTAGGATATGGTGGAATAGTTACAATGACGACCTACTTAACAGAATTTCACCTTGGTGCAAGCTTCCACGCAGTAATTGAGGATTTACCCTCCAAGGAACCCAAGTGAGTTTGACCAATGTCTATTCTAGGAACAACGAGACTTCCCTTCACTGTCACCTTATGTAAGTACCTAAAGATTATGGCAACTAAAGACACCAATGCGTAGCTAGTCCCCGGGTGGGTACAGTCGACAATCTGATCCAAACGTATGGGCAGGATAACAAGTCTGAAATCAACCAGAGAGGCTCCAACACATAATTGTGGGTATACCTTCAAGTGACCCACAATATACGATCCGACCACTACAAACAGTTGAACCATGGAGGGATAATATCTGTAATTCTCCCAAATGCGACCTCATGCGTAACCCCTGTGTGAGAGGGGGATCCCAAAAAATCAATACGACAATTGGATTTGACTCTCCCTGGCTCAGGATGCTAATGTTTGTTTTGAAAAATTTGGAGAGTTGTACTCATAGCCTAATCCAAAGTGTTAATCCTAGTGTTACTGGATAAATCCATAAGTGTGGAAACAAAACGGATCTCCCTAGATCCACCTGGATCTAGAACAAAACAAGACAGAATAATACTCTTTCCCTAGATTTCGACTATTGAATGAACTAGGAGGTAAGAATCATGAACATATTGTATGATCGCTTCCTTGGGTCTTTGTTGTTCCAGTTTCTCTCCAATGCTCTTGTGCAATCCAAACCAGGACAACTCAAACCAATTGAAGTGAAAACAACTCACTATATTCAATAGTTAATCTATGTATATGATCAAGGAGTTATACAATAAAGTAGATATATCTTTATGGGAAAGGGACATATTACTGTATCATATTGATTGAAAGCAAAGATTACAACCTGAGCCTTGATGTTGCAAAACTCCTTTCGATGGCCCTTGTCTTTGACACACACACTTGCTCACTTGCATGAAGAAGATCAACTATCTTTGATAAACTTGCTGGAGTTCTCTAGCTGTTGTAGCATCAGTCCTTCACACAATCTTTCACTTAATCCTCCAATGTCTTCTTAACCTTGATTGCTTCTAACCTTTTCCATGAGAATCCCCTCAATATATAGGAGATAATGAATTAGTTACTTGGATAAGAATGATCCCAAAATATTAGGAAATCCAGTACTTAGATAACCATTCGAATGCCATCTCATCCTTCTAGAATATTCCCTTCTAGAAGCTTCAAGAATTCATCTTTTTCCCTTCTTTAGAAAGAGTTCGCACCCTAGTAGTTAGACACAGTGTGAACTTCTCGCACCCTGGCTTAAGGCAGCCTGCGAGAATCATACATTCTCGCAGGAAAATGTATGGGTAGCCTGCGAACCTTCCTCAAAAATGTGATTTCTAGAGAGAGATGAAGGTAACTTTTCTCAGGAAAAGTTTCTAATGAAGAGCCTGAGTACACCATCCTTAATACATCATCATGATGACCAAAATCATGGGTAACAGAATGCCCCCCAAAGTCTGAGATTGGAACCAGTGAAATTCGATAGACTTTGTAAGCTGCATGTGTGTGTCGAGAACCAGGAGCACATCTAATCGAAAACCTACGAACACCCAAGCATCTGCAGAATATCATATATACCAATTCTGAGGTAGGCATTCCCATACTTAGATCATAGACTGATGAAATTGTAGACATAGGTCATTGCCACGAATCATACACTGTGGATCCATGCTGTCAAAATATAGCATAACCACCTGAATACATTGTGGATCTATGCGAGAAATTTCAAATGAAGACGACATAGCCACGAACATACATAGTGGATCTATGTGTCACAAATTATACATACTCCATCGCAACCTGGATAGCAAAGATAATATCTAGGGTCTTCAATCTCATCGCCCAAAGTACGAATCTAACCATGTGATTACATGTGTTGAAGTCAAACATGGTAGAAACCACTTGATTACTGATCAATGATAAAACCGTTAACAAGTGCAAGGTAAATCACCATGAATGTCAATGACTCCCAAGGTACCATAGTACAATCCATCGAGTGTGAATAAATGAGTTGATGTCTAACATTTGACGAAATCTCTTGATCAGGGGTCAATGATGTAAATCCACTATTGAAAGTGAGGAAACTTGCCATTGANAGTCTGAGATTGGAACCAGTGACAGTCGATAGACTTTGTAAGCTGCATGTGTGTGTCGAGAACCAGGAGCACATCTAATCGAAAACCTGCGAACAATCAAGCATCTGCAGAGTATCATATATATCAATTCCGAGGTAGGTTTTCCCATACTCAGATCACATATTGACTCCATTGTAGACATGGGTCATGGCTACCAATCATACACTATGGATCCATGCCAGTAAAATTTAGCATAGCCACCTGAATACACTGTGGATCTATGCGAGAAATTTCAAATTAAAACGACATAGACATGAAACATACACAGTGGATCTATCTGTCGTAAGTTATACATACTCCATTGCAACCTGGATCACAAATATAGTATCCAGGGTCTTCAATATCGTCGCCTAAAGTACAAATTTAACCATGTGATTACATGTGTTGAAGTCAAACATGGTAGAAACCACTTGATTACCGGTTAATGATCAAACCGTTAACAAGTGCGAGGGAAATCACCATTGATGTCAATGACTCCCAAGGTACCATAGTACAATCCATCAGGTGTAAATAAATGAGTTGATGTCGAACATTCGACGAAATCTCTCGATCAGGGGTCATTGATGTAAACCCACTGTCGAAAGAGAGGAAACTTGCCATTGAGGCATGCAAGCTCCAAGGTACTAAATAATTTATAAGTCTTGATTCCAGATAATGAGTTGAAGTCGATGGAACAAAACTCATCATAGGAGGGCCTTGATGTATTCCCCCATCAATGACACAAAATGAGTAACAGATTTTGAAGGTGAAACATAACATGTTGCAAATTGGACTAGACAGAGGGAAGGCCGACTCAGAGAGAATGGATAACTGTAGATGGCCGACTCAATATAGGTTTCAGATGGACTTCTCTTGAACATATGAATGACATGACCAATGATTTGGCAACATTGACTCAACGACGACACATGAAATGAACTTGTAATCAATCGAAAGAGAGACAAATGGATTTCCCAAACCGGCTTCAAATGATGAATAGGGGGTGTCATGTTCAAGAGTGACACTTACTGCCAATCAATACGAAGATGAAACANGTATAACCTTGTTGAGTCCAAAAAAGTGATAAAACTATGCTCGATCACTTTCTCTTGTATTTACGAGCATAAGAACGGACAAAAATGATGCTTGAGGTTTTATGTAAAAACCCTAAAAACAATAAAAAACACACCATAACGAAGAAAAATATGTCCATATCCTTGTGTTTAGTTATCAACGTCATCACACCTACAAGTCATTACACTTATCTTGATATTAGTGATTAGGTTTTAATCAATAGATAAGCATAAAAAACCCAAAATGACATAGTAAAAAGTAAATTAAATGGGTAAATAATCATTTTTACCATATCATTTCACAATTTCACTATTGAGCTCCAAAACCCCCATTTTACCCTCCAAATTTGGCATTGATTTGCGGGAGCTACGAGAGATCATTTCACAAGCCGTTTGCAACATTAAGGTAAGCTCTTCATTCTTGACATTTTCATGGTTTAAATTTTTGATTTCATTGGTTAGTTTCTCCTTTTCAAGTTGGTTTTTGAACCCTACATGCGCATAGGCATTCTCACAGGCAGCCCATACGGGACCTGCGAGAATGATGTGTTCTCGCAGGTGAGCCTTGAGCCACCTGCGAGGTGTTCGCACTGTGTAAAAGAGGCGCATGCGAGAACCGCAATCTCAAATTTTTTTTAGCCAATGAAAAAGATCTAGATCATGGATAAAATCATTAATCCTCATTTTATGTCCCTTGTGCAGGTAAATAGCCACAAACATGGTGCTTGAGTGGAGAGAATGAGAACATGAAGAGGATAATGCAAATGTCGAGAATCATCCGCCCACTATAGCTGCATTGAGATATTGTGAGCTCTTAAAATACTTTCGCATCCCGAGCATGAGGGCCCAGGTCAGAATACTGGAGTATCTAGTCCGTATGTGGGAACTAGATCAACAGGTTTTCAATGTAGGAGCTCATACTTTGTCCATAGACATTGAAGACATATAATTTTTGACTGGGTTTTCCAGGCATGGGTATCATGTCAGTCTGACCAGTAGTAGAGGTGGTGGCCTCTAGATGAGTGAATACTTCCATCAATACTGTGTACCAGAGGCTGAAAGGAAAAAGAGAAAGGTTTCTATCTGGGGGGTACAAGACTTGACCCTCCGCACTATCCTCTTTACTATTTCTCGGATGGTGGGGAGTTCTGCTCCTCATATGGCATTATAGATCTACTTCCAGTACGCCATCGAGTGTACTGAGCCTCGAGTATTCAACTAGGATGATGCTGTGCTTCGCAGTATCAAAAGGCAATTAACTAAATGCAGNAAACCCCCATTTTACCCTCCAAATTTGGCATTGATTTGCGGGAGCTACGAGAGATCATTTCACAAGCCGTTTGCAACATTAAGGTAAGCTCTTCATTCTTGACATTTTCATGGTTAAATTTTTTTATTTCATTGGTTAGTTTCTCCTTTTCAAGTTGGTTTTTGAACCCTACATGCACATAGGCATTCTCACAGGCAGCCCATACGGGACCTGCGAGAACGATGTGTTCTCGCAGGTGAGCCTTGAGCCACCTGTGAGGTGTTTGCACTGTGTAAAAGAGGTGCCTATGAGAACCGCAATCTCAAATTTTTTTTAGCCAATGAAAAAGATCTAGATCATGGATAAAATCATTAATCCTCATTTTATGTCCCTTGTGCAGGTAAATAGCCACAAACATGATGCTTGAGTGGAGAGAATGAGAACATGAAGAGGATAACGCAAATGTCGAGAATCATCCGCCCACTATAGCTGCATTGAGAGATTGTGAGCTCTTAAAATACTTTTGCATCCCGAGCATGAGGGCCCAGGTCAGAATACTGGAGTATCTAGTCCGTATGTGGGAACTAGATCAGCAGGTTTTCAATGTAGGAGCTCATACTTTGTCCATAGACATTGAAGACATATAATTTTTGTCTGGGTTGTCTAGGCATGGGTATCATGTCAGTCTGACCATTAGTAGAGGTGGTGGCCTCTATATGAGTGAATACTTCCATCAATACTGTGTACCAGAGGCTGAAAGGAAAAAGAGAAAGGTTTCTATCTGGGGGGTACAAGACTTGACCCTCCGCACTATCCTCTTTACTATTTCTCAGATGGAGGGGAGTTATGCTCCTCATATGGCATTATAGATCTACTTCCATTATTCCATCGAGTGTACCGAGCCTCGAGTATTCAACTAGGATGATGCTGTGCTTCGCAGTATCAAAAGGCAATTAACTAAATGCAGGCGAGGTGAATTGAAACAATTTGGGTATGGATATTTACTAGTGTCCTTCTTCCTTGAGAGGGTCCCCGTATTTAGACTTCAGGTCGAGTGGAACCTACCAGGTCCTAGGGATCCAAGGATGCTTAGATGGTGTCGGCTGATGGCCCGACACGTGGTAGGACCAATCGTCAAGTATGACGATATTTTCTTTGACTAGCTCTGTAACCAGATGTTGATGGTCAATGACTATGCTTATGCTGGGTTGGATTTCCGAGGAGATCCAGATTTGGTACTGCCTGAGGAGACTGAATGGGGTGACCTTGGTAAGAAGTACATGCATTTTCTATTTTTAAATGTTTTTGAATTTTTACCATATTTAAATGTTTTTGTTTTTATGTATTTATCCGAAGGCTAAGACAAAAAATTTGTTCATAACACAGATGTTGGACCTTATAGACCTCCTGGAACCTCTCCTATCCAGCGACGAGGAGAATTAGCACCAGCAGCAACACAGTATGCTGAAGATTATCAGGTCATGGAACAGAATTTAGAAGGCCTGACAACAGACATTCCAGATATGACTTTGGAAGAGGTTCCACGACGTGATCAACGTCACACTGTAGGGGTATCAGTAGCTATGAGTCGACTGCTCCATAGGGTTTCTAGGGTAGTCGTGTGTTACCGTGAATGTCATCTGTGACGTCACTTTGTAGAAGCTATGAGCTTCAAATTTTGACATTTTGGTCTTCGGACAAACTTTTTTGTAAAAAACAAACTCTTTTGATCATTATATATACAGATGGCTTCTACCGGTTTACTTTATATTGTGTGAATTCTAATGTGTTTGATTTATAAATGGTTCAAATGTTTGTCCAATACATAATTAGCCAATGCATCTGTTAATGTATTAAGACATCTAGGAATATGCTGATATTCAATGTGATTGAAATAATGTTCCAAGAAGCGAATTCCCAAATACACCCTTAACAAAGTAGGACTTTGAATAGAGTAGATATTACTTAGCTGTAGTACTAGAAGCTGCGAGTCGAGTCGCACAACTAAATGACGAATTCTGAGTGAGATAGCATCAACCAATAATTCAATCATGACGCTATACTCTGCAATGTTGTTGGTTGCACAGCCAAGACATACACCTCTTAAAGATACAAGTTCATTTGTTGGGGCATAGATTGCCCACACAGTGGAATCTAGGTTCCTAGTACTATGGCTAGCACCATCAGCGAAGCCAATATAGGGTAGTGAAGACTCCGACATCTGGCAATCAAAGACAATGTCAAATAAGGGCAGAGACCAAATAACATCAAAAAGAAAACTAAAGTAACACACACAAAGTATGATACATAAAATACAAGCACTTGTGCACAAATGACTTATGCATAATACTTGTTCAAGTACAACCCATTCCTGGGTTCACTCAAAGGGATGCCATCGTAATCGACCAGCTCATATGCTCCTTTTTCCAAAACTCGGTGAACAATGTAAGGACCTCGCCACATTGGTTCAAATTTCCCANAAGATTTCACTTCCAGCACAGTCATCAACAATCTGGTCGATGAAAGGGGTTGGAAAGTTGTCTTTTGGACAGGCTTTGTTAATATCCCTATAATCAACACATACATGAATACTGCTTCCTTTATTATCAATGGGTACAGGATTGGAAACCCATTCTGTTAGAGCCACAGGATAAATAAAGCCGACTTTGAGAAGTTTTTCAATCTCGAGCTTGATAGCTGCTGCTTTACGTGGGTGTACAAGACATAGGGACTGTCCGACAGGTTTAGCTCCGGGGTATGTATTTATCTCATGTACAACAATATCAGGGTCAATACCTAGCATCTCTTCATAACTCCAGGTGAATATATCACAAAATTCTTTGAACAAAGAAGTATAAGTGACAATTTCATCTGGAGAACACGAAGCTCCAATATGAACATTTTCAACTATCCTAGGTTTAACGAATATATCAATGGGAATCATGGGAGAGATATTACTGAGGTTCCCTTTGGCTAACACATCATGTGAATATCCAGGAATGGTGGATATGACAACAACGGTCGACGGAGCCAAAATCCGTTGGTAGTTCTCTAGAGTGTGTTGTTCCAGAAAGAGTATGGAATGATGATGTCCATCATCCAAAGGGGTGTCCTCCATGATGAACATGATTATCTCATCAGTGGGAAAGATAATACGGAAAGGATCGAGAGACAACTGATCAAGAGAAGAGGTAGAATGTGTTGCCAATTGAATCGCTTGATAAGCAGACTCAACCAGACTTAATGGCATGACGTCGCTAAAATGAGTGTGATCTCCAGGGTCAGGGACTATCCAAGGGACAGAAGACACAGGAAGTTCATGAGGTATAGAGGAGATCATGTTAATAGAATCAACTGACGGGCGTGGAACATCGGGTGGAGGAATGGGAAAAGTACCCATCAATGAAGAGTCTTTTAAAAGGTCGACACCGACATTCTCGTAACCCAGTGGGGTTTTAGCTATAAATGGCACATTTCCAGTACGAGTATCAGAATTAAAGAAGGCAAGTTGGTCAACTATAACAACCTTTCCCTGATGAGGAAAACAGACGACATGGAAAAGTGTTGACACAACAACACGCATGGAATCGATCCAACTACGACCAAGTAGAAGATTGTAATCAAGGGGAGCATCGAAGACTTCCACTTCAACTTGGACTGTCTTACCTTCTAGTGTAACGGGAAACAAGGGAAGAACACCGTAAGGCTTAAAACCAGAGCCATTGAAGGATTTCAGAGTGTTTTGTGATTCATTTAAAGGAGGAGAGCCAATGGATTTCCAACAAGAAAAATACATTACACACGTAGAGGCCCCCTCATTGATAACAGTTCGGAAAATGTTCTTGTCCGAGACAACAACTTGTATCTGGAACGCAAGATGAGGGGGTAACCTTGGAATATGATCTTCCAAGTCAAAGACTATCAAATTCGTATCTATGGGGTCAATTCCACCAATAGCTTTCAACAGTGCCTTCTGCTATGCAGGACAAGACTGAAGGACTTGAAGGGTTGACATCACCTCGACCCATTTTGTAAAGTGATCAACAGCTACAATGATGTAACCATGCCCCCCGGTCGAGTGAGGATGACATGTCATACAATCGATGCCCCATTTTGTAAAGGGACCAAATGAGACCACAGGATGAAGAGGAGCAGGATGTGACCGAGTTTTCTGATTGTAGGTCTGGCAGGCATGGAATTTCTGAATGACAGTAATGCAGTCATTGAACAAGGAAGGCCAAAAATATCCTGTGCGAAAGATCTTTTGGGCAGTAGCATACCCAGACATATGACCACCACATGCTCCAGAATGGCAGTCATTCAGAGGTTTCTCGGCTTCATCAAACGTCAGACAACGTCAAAAAATAGAATCAATTCCCTGACGATAAAGAGTATCCCTGAGGATGATGTAGTGATGCGCTTGATAGCGTATGCGACGTCGTTCGGTACTAGACAAAGCAGGCTGGAAATTCTGGGTTTGGATATATATAATGATATCTCCATACCAAAGATCATCAGTGCTAATGAGGAAAAGAGATTCATCAGGTAATGAATCTACTGCTACATTTTCCGTGGCAGAGTGAGAAAAATCACATATCTACTCAACAAAAACTAAGGATTTCTTAGACGTGGCGCGATCGAATTCCAAGTCAAACTCCTGGAGTATGAAAATCCATTTGGAGTATTTTCCCCCCAACAATTGATGTGTCAAAATATGTTGCATGGGGTTACAATGAGAAATCATTGTAGTTTTCCTGGAGAGGATATAATGCCGAAAATGTTGAACTTCTTGAATGGCAGCCAAGGCCATTTTTTCAACATGTTGATACTTGATCTCCATGGATGTGATACTTCGACTCAAGTAATAAATAACATGTTCATCATGCACATCATCCTCTTGGATGAGAACCATGCCGATGGTATACTCAGAGGCAGCAAGATAAAGAAAATAATCACGACTATAATCAGGAGGAAAGAGAAGCAGAGATCGTGTGAGGGACAAATTCAAAGCCTCAAAAGCATTGTTGGCAACGGAATCCCAGACGAACTCCAAATCTTTCTTTAGTAGCCGTGTAAAACCACGAGTAATCTCGGCGTAATTAGGAATGAAACGATGAAGAAAGTTTTCTTTCGCCTGCAAACTTTGCAACTGGCGCAGTGTAGAAGGAGGAGGAATATTAAGAATCGCCTCAACCTTAATAGGATCTACCTGGATCCCTTGACATGAAACGATGAAACCTATAAGATGTCCAGATTCTATGCAAAAAATCCATTTGTGAGGATTTAAATGGATGTGATAGAACCGACAACGAATGAAAATAGCTCGAAGATGAGTGGGGTGATTGACTCATTGCAAAGAATGAGCTGGTAAATTGTCCAAATAGGGTTGAACGATATGCTTTATATCATGAAAAGCATAAGACATAGCACGTTGAAACATCACGCCAAGTGCCCCCCAATGTAGGGTTGAGTATAAGTTCCTCTTGAGGATGCTCCCCAAGATTGTGAAGGGCTTCCAGCAAACGGGGGTTTCCCCCCTGCCAACGGTGGATTTACGACTGGGGTATAACTGGAAAATGGAGGTTTCCCTCCAGGAGGAGCATGAAAAGGGGACTGTCCCCCGGGAGGGGTAGGCCTGCCATGGAAAGGTAGTCCTCCAAGAGGAAATGATTCATTGGATGGTGGTTTCCCTCCAGGTGGATGTGTTTGGCCAGCAGGGGTCTGCATTCTTGGTTGAGAAGATGTCCCATCAGGATCGTGTGGAACATGCGGAGCTATAGAGTAAAAACTTGTAGAAACAGGGGTAGAGATCGAAGTGATTTGGATATGAGTAGAGGTGATGAGTCCAGTATTAGGATGGAATTGTGATGGTGTAGTAGTAGGGTGAATAACCTGATCAATTGGGTGTTTCATGGTTTTACCGGATGGTCCTGTTTTACTAGGAGGGTCATGATGATGAAAGGGTTGTCGAATAGATTCAAAATGTTCATAGAGATCACGTCGTGATGAAGTCCTCCATACAGAACGAGCAGTTGTGGGATTGGTTTCTACTATGGTGCTAGGACGATCAAGAGTCCTATACTTGTGACCAAATATTGGTTCTGTGGATCCCATATATGTTTAGGTAAAGATCCTCTCCAGTAATCATGGGACTTATTCGTCTATGACATTCCCAAGGGAGTCTAAATGAACCAAAAGTGGTTCGAGAGGAGTTACCAACACAGGTGTGGTGGGATTTTCAACCATGACCAAAGCGTCTTCTAAGTTATCTAACAGAGGAGCAATAGTACTTCCAGCGTCAAATTGATTTTCTACCTCTCTACAATAGTTGTCTTATGGAGGGTTAGGGGGTAAGGTTTGATAGCATTCTGGAGGTAGCCCTTGCATCCTACGTGATCGATGAAGACCTTTATCGTCTATGGGCTCAATTGTGGAGAATAATAGAACACACTGAAAATCTAGGGCCAACTAACAAAAAGAAACAACATGCACTAATAAAATCTAGGAATCAACCAAGTAGACAAAACTTCTCTTGATGACCGTACTAGTTGGTGATGAAATCCAATGTCGCGTGATCAAGTTGAGAAGGTACTGGGATATGGTGGAATAGTTACAATGGTGACCTGCTTAACAGACTTATTCCTTGGTGAAATCTTCCATGCAGTAATTGTGGATTTACCCTCCAAGGAGCCCGAGTGAGATTGACCAATGTCTGTTCCAGGTACAGTGAGAATTCCCTTCACTGTCACATTGTGTAAGTACCTAAATATTATGGAAACTAAAGATACCAATTCACAGTGAGTCCCTGGGTGGGTACAGTCGACAGTCCGATATGAAATGTATGGGCAGGATAACCAGTCCGAAATCAACCTGAAAGGTTCCCACACATAATCATGGGTATACCTTCCAGTGACCCCCAATATATGATCCGACCAATACAAACACTTGAACCATGGAGTGATAATCTCCATAATTCGCTTGAATGTGACCTCGTGCGTAACCCTTGTGTGAGAGGGGAATCCCAAAAAACCAATACGACAATTGGATTTGACTCTCCCTAGCTCAGGATGCTAATGTTTTTTTTGAAAACTTTGGAGAGTTGTACTCACAACTTAATCCAAAGCGCTAACACTAGTCTACTGTTGGTGGAAGATCCTAAAAACAAAAATGTTCTAGATAGTTTTTAATTAGCGTTTGTTTTATAGCTATTATTTACTCAAAGGGTGTACGAAAGTGAAACTAATGGAATGATGACTCAATTCCCAAAAAGATGCATAAAATATGATAAGCAAATGTTTCTTTTCGATGAATGCCTATTTAAGGGAAAGAGAAGGAGTCATTTTCACTTTCAAGCACTAATATGAAAAGTCCTCTATCAATTGGTTCTCAATCAAATCCAATGCAATGCTAAAAAAATTTCAAAAATGCCTTCTAATATGCAAATCAAGCACTAAAATTTATCTTATTCGTTTGTATGTGAATGATAACTAATTCAATGGAAAAAAATTCTCCTATCAACTACCTTTTTAGATCAAGGAGATTCGAAAAAGTATGATCAGATTTCGCACACACAATACACACCCTCTTGCTGTGATTGAAGAAAGAAGCAAACAGAAGACAAAAGATGACAAGGTAAACTCAAACAATTCACACAAAAGAGAGGTGTTCGAAGAACAATGACCTCAAAAAACCAAGTGAGAAGAGTCACAGACTTCATATGTCATTCACTGGAGTTCCCTCTCAGTCAGATAGGAGAGGAAAAAACAACAGATCGATTTCAAGCTCTCAAATCCAAAAACTCAAAAATAATGAAGAAGGGAATAAAATATGAACAAAAAGGTGTTTACTTCTCAGGAGGAAGCATGTCAAAGGTCAAAGGAAGAATCATTGAGTCAGAAAGCAGCTCAACGAGTGAAGAAACAGGGTCTGAACCTCCAAAAAATGGAATTTTTGGAGAGATTTTTTACAAAAAGGGGTTGTTTCTCTGGTGTAAGGGACACTACGGATTTATAAAACTCTGTCCAACACCTTCAGTGAGTGCTGGTACTTTGCTAACATGGGCACAGGGGTGCCAGGCTTAAAATACTCAAAAAATATCCAAAAAACCAAAAATTCAGTCAAATTTTCACAATCAAGCTGAATGTGGTGGGGTAAAGAGTCAACTAGCAAGTGAAATCAGATAAATGGGGTGAACAAGGTCTGAAAACAATCAAAGTGTAAGGCAAGGCCTATGAGGAAAAAACAAAACTAAAAGTTTCAATTCGATCCCCAGTGGAGTAGCCAATTTCTGTTGAAGGAAAATCTCCCTACAGATAGGTAGATCTCCTCAAAGAGCTAGACTCTTAAATCTAAGAAAAAAAGTTCTTATCATGGTCACTAACTTCCTTTTAGATATAGTTGGGCTAGTGTGTGAGAAGGAAGGAGTAAATATACACCTTTTATCAGTGTTTTCCCCTGCACGCTCCGAGTTGAGCTCCAATCTTTCGCTCCTCGATAAGCCCTGTAGACAAACAAAGTATGACCACTTCCTACTCTATCAAGATTAGTCTGAAATAGTTCTATCTACTAAATAGACAAATTCATGTGAGATTGAACATGAATTAGAAAGAAACAGGCCAAGAAAATTATATTAATGAGGACAAAACATTGCTTACAGCCGCAGATGGATTGCAGCAGTTTCGACAAGTCCTCCTTGTCTACCCCTTGCTCAAAAGATCCACGATCCGAATGATGATAGATTCACCAATTTCTCCATATGAGATCATAGGTCTCTTGCTTCCAAATTATCTCTATTCCAACACCACTTGTAAGATCACAAGTTTGGTGTGATTCTCCTTTTCCAGTCCCCTCTCACCATGAGAAAGCTTGTTTATATAGCCTTGGAAAGGCTCAACAACTTGAGATATCTTTGGGGTGAGTTGAGGATTTTCCTCCTCCAGTTAGAGATATGCCCTAAGATCATGGCCTGATTGAGGATTTGAACCCAACTTCCTTCTAAGAATGAAAATATCCTTCCCCCATTCTTCTCAACAAATCAACTGCTACCTAGAATAGGTAGCGCTCCCTAAAAACTGCACTCAAAGCATTATAACGCTCCCTAGTAGTGTATAGGGGAGCACCAATACTCCTGAGGGTAGTAGTGCTCCTACAAAAGGGCTGATACAGTGCTATAATGCTCCCTGATGGCTTATGGGGGGGCGTCGGCACTCTTGAGATAGTTATAAGGGGATGCTCCCCTCCAAAACATCAGTTTTTGGGTGCTTTCAGATGGCAAAAAGTTCATAAGCTTGTTGAATCATTTCTCTTCTTCCAAAGAAAATGTTTGAGGTGTTTCAAGTGTCCTTATCATGTCATTATAGGCATGACATAGGCATCATGGCAGTATGCTTTCTTTAACACTTTCGTTATAGGTCCCAAAGTACTAGCTGGTTTCTAAGTCTAATTCCTGGATAATTTGTTGAAGTCGACAGGAATAGGCTCGTGGAAGGAGGGCCTTGATGTAACCCCCATCAACGAAACGAAATAGACATAGGGATGTAATTGGTAGATCAAATGAACATGGACTGACATGGGTATTGAGACAAGATATTTGTGATGGCTAACTCACAAGATGGATACTTCCCTTGAACACTGAGGCACGACAGTAGAAGCATGACATGGACCAAAACTTGATGATGCAGTGGATGCTGTGACTTACGTCAGGTGACCCATAGGAGTGAAAGAAAATCAAAGGATTGGCTCAGTGCTGAGGTTCAACAGATTATAATGCGTGCAAAAGACAAAGTGTCATGTTCAAGGGCGACTCTAAGAGTTACTTGGTAATGTTCTCAAAAAACTGCTTGGCTTGCTTCTTTCAATTTTTTCCACCATCCAGATAGACGAGTACCTCTTTTTAATTTAATGAGATCGAGGAGGATAACACATGCTCGATCAAACTCACCTTCGGTAAGTTCCTCTTTCTTTGTTTAACAATCTGGAAGAAGTAAGGGTTGGATCCCATATGGGCTTGTCCATGTTTTGTTTAGCGAGTCCAAAGATAGAAAAATCAAAGGTTTTTCATGATTATAGAGTCAGGAAAAACACTTAAAAGAGAACTCTCTCAGTTCCTTTTTCATAAAGTAGTCCGACGAGACCAAAAAAGAGATAACCTATCACTCAACAGACATTTTCTTCAAATACTTTAACGAGTGTGAAGAGAACAAGGTGCTCAATAATCTTTTCATCTTTAGAGAGTTTGAAAAGAACTTAAAGATGAATCCAGTGTTGTCCTTTTTCATAATGTTAGTCTCACGAGGCCGAAAAAGAGATAAATTATCACTCGAAAGACACCCTTTCAAACAGTTTAACGAGTGGAAAAGGAAGCAAGATCACTCGACAATCTTTTTATGTTTAGAGAGTTTGAAAAGAGCTTAAAGGAGATTCCAGGGGGTTCCTTTTCCGTGTATCCATACAGGTCCGAAAAAGAGATAAAAGTCTACTCGGATACATTCTCTTGTATTTACGAACATGAGAAAGAACAAAGACTAAGCTCGGTATGCCCCCAGCTTGAAAGCTAGTGTCTTAAGTATATAAATATCATCAAAGGCTGGATACATGCCCTCCAAGCTTTAATTCATTCACCGACTCTGAGGTCGTCACCAATTTCTCTAGTAGATGAGAAAAAGGAGAAGGGTGGATGAAAATAAGGTTCAAGAGAGGTGACTATTTCAATTTTTAATGAGCTTGACATAGGAAAATAACTATGATCAGAGCCTCTGTTTTATTTTTCAACGAGCTTGCCACAGAGAAGAGAAACTATTCTTGTGGTTGCTTCTTGATCATGGCTTCCAAGAGGATAATTCTCTAGAAGGGTACCATGTCAATGGATAAAATGTGGTCATGTCCTCCAGGAGATCTTCGCTGGATGGAAGATAATGACTTGAGAAGGAACACATGTCGAGGGTCTTGATAGGAGTAAGTAGATCAGGCTCCAATAATCTTACCTAAGAATTCACCATGTCCACTATCGGATCCAAATCATTGGAAGTTGAAAGCATGGGAGATGATGAAAAATCAACACCAAGAGGGGATATATACGGTATATTTGCCCGAATTTCTTCACGAGGGGAATAAAAGAGGATCAGTGATTGTGATTATCCCAAGGTAACTTGTCCATGTGAAACATTTCTGGAATAGATTCATCTAAAGGAAAAGTTGGGGAAATGTAGTCGATCGTAGATGACAAGGAAGTCAACTGTGATTGCATCAAGGAACTGTCAAGTACCAATAAATGTTGGGCATCAGACTAGGGAGAAGCGGATGGGATAGAAACGTATGATGTTTCGGCTAGACTAGGTGGCACGGTGTCACTTAGTGCATCGAATTCCAATGGAAAAGGTACAATCTGAGGGTTAGATGATTCCAAAGATTGATAAGCCGTGGTCGAAATCATATCGATGGTAGAAATATGATATGTATCGGTGGAAGTGGTGTAGGGAAGGTACCCATGAGGCTAGAATCTTTCAGTGAGCCAACACCAATGCTTTCATATGTGATCTTGTGGTCTCCCAAGAAAGGAATATTGTTGGTAGCGGGAA
>JZKD02S2224822.1:0-10177 GCA_000966675.3 Picea glauca
GACCATTCTCCACCTGGAGAATTTCTGTCCACCAGTACACTAACTATCCATGATGCCATTATCAACACTCCCTCCCAACTGAGGAAGTCACCACCTCCCTTTCAACCAAGGTAGTTATATCCACAATTCCCAGCTTATCCCTCAAGTATGAAAACTTTATCTTGGACAAAGGATTTTTCAAAATATCAGTTGTCTGCTCATCGATGGAGATGTACTGGAGAATCACTTCTCCCTTCTAGACTTTATCATGGATAAAATAGTACTTGATCTCACAGTCAAATAGAGCACATGATAAAATAGTACATAAATCATCCTACATATACATACTGCTTCTGTACAAGTGTCACAAGCTGCAATATACACTTCTTCTGTAGTGTTGAGTGCAATAGACTCTTGTTTCCTGCTAGCCCATGATATCATAGTAGAGCCCAAAATGAAACATATACCACAAGTACTCCTTCTATAATATTCAGTCCCTTCCCAATATTAATTAGTAAATCCATGTAGTTGTATCTCATTGTTTGAGACATATCTCAAACCACAATTTAGCATCCCATGAAGATATCTCAAAATGAGCTTTGCAGCTATCCAATTCTCATGTCTAGGCTCCACCTGGAACTGGATCAACGTGTTCACATCAAAGAAAATGTATGGATGGGTATTCACCAAATACATCAATGATCCAATCAAATGTCGGTACAGGGATGAGTCTACTATAGAATAAGAGTCTCTCAACTTCTTCAGATATGTCACCATGGGAGTTTCCATGGATTTGCAATCCATCATCCCAAAATTCTGAAGGATTTTTACAAAATACTTCCCTTTCTCTAGGAATATTTCACCATGTTCCTGCTATAATTCTAGTCCCAAATAATAATGCATGATACCAAGATCCTTCATATCAAATTCAAAGGCTAACTCCCTCTTACAATGAATAATTAGAGGCTCTGCACCTGTTAGAAACAAATCATCAACATATAGTAGCAGGATCACAAGTGCATCATTTACAACCTTGTAATAAAGGTTTGGATCAATATAGCTCTTGGAAAATACAAGTCTCATCAAGTAACATTCAATTCATTCATACCAAGCTCTTAGAGCTTGCTTGAGTCCATACAAGACCTTCTTTAATCTACATACATGGGTTTCTCTCGGGTATACCTCAAAACGTTAAGATTTATCTATGTATACTTATTCCTCAATTACTCCCTTGAGAAAAGCGGTCTTTGCATCCATTTGATGTAAACTCCAACCCATGGATGCTACAAGAGATATTATGGCTCTAATAGAGGTCTATCTGGCAATTGGAGCAAACGTCTCATCATATTATTCTCCCTCCTGCTGGGAGAACCCTATAGCCACAAGTATTGCCTTGTATTTATTGATACTCCCATATACTATATGCTTTATCTTGTAAAACCATTTTGAAGTGACTACAAAATTTCCTTTAGGTCTAGACACAATTTCCCACACATCATTTTTCATGATGGATTGATATTTGTCCATCATAGATTCCTTCCATTCTTTCTTCTGACTGCTTTTTCAAAGGTGGAAAATTTTGTATTGAGATGTTTTGGATAACATGTAGTTTCTTCCTTGGGACCTTCATGTTCTTCTTCATTGTTGGAATCCATGGAATCTTTTATAGATTTCCTGAAGCCAATATTTTCATCAAAAGTCACATCTCTATTTATTTCAACCTTCTATTTACATGGAACATAGTTTCTGTAAGATTTTGATGACTCACTATATCCAACGAATATGTCCTTTTTTCTCGAAGGTTCCAACTTCTTTGTTTTTTCCTTGGGAAGATGAATAGAGAAAGGATAGAGAAAGATACTCAAGTGTTCAACACTTGGCTTCTTTCTAGAGAAACATTCTTCTGGAGTCATGTTCTTCAATATACAATGAGGAATTCTATTCTAAACATATATGGTTGCCATATCTACTTCTACCCATAGAAACATGGATAGATTATGTTCATTCATCATTGCATTAACATATTATTCAATGTATCAGACCGATTCTTTCTTTCTTCCACACCATTCTATTGAGGATTATGTGGGACAATTAGCTCCCTAATAATCTCAACCTCGCTGTAGAATGTATTGAAATCAACTGAGGTGTACTCTCTCTCTCAGTTAGGAGATTGAAATTGGTCCACACACATGCTAAACTTATTTTTCTTTACAAACTTAATTTAGAATTGGTACTTGGTGAGATCACCTACCTCACTGCTTGATGGATTCATCTTCTCCATGTTTACAACTATCACTCTAGCTCCTTCTCAGAGCTATTGTCTGTGACCTTCCTGGAACATGAACAACAAGAGAAAATGTATTTCCAATAGCATTTTCATAAGAACATATCTATGGTAACAAGGATGGTAGTCATTATAGGATTACCAAGGTGACCTGCCTAGGAGAAAAACAAGAAATATCTCCTAGAGGAGATGCTAGTTCATTTTGCAAACAAGTACAATAAGCATATATATCAATAGTACTGACATGCAACCATGTATACCTATAAGTAATATAACCTTTCAAATATTGTTTTCACAACTTGTATTGTAGCAAATATTAAACTTGATATGTCCAAATTGAAACTTAACAATTTGATCAATCAAACCTAGAACCTAAAGCCTTAACTTCTAGGAAGGGTGCACTTGTTCCTCTGAATGTACTGAATTCAAGATCACTACTTGGATAAGGTCTCTTGTACATCCCCTACAAACACACTCATGCTTTNGACCATTCTCCACCTGGAGAATTTCTGTCCACCAGTACACTAACTATCCATGATGCCATTATCAACACTCCCTCCCAACTGAGGAAGTCACCACCTCCCTTTCAACCAAGGTAGTTATATCCACAATTCCCAGCTTATCCCTCAAGTATGAAAACTTTATCTTGGACAAAGGATTTTTCAAAATATCAGTTGTCTGCTCATCGATGGAGATGTACTGGAGAATCACTTCTCCCTTCTAGACTTTATCATGGATAAAATAGTACTTGATCTCACAGTCAAATAGAGCACATGATAAAATAGTACATAAATCATCCTACATATACATACTGCTTCTGTACAAGTGTCACAAGCTGCAATATACACTTCTTCTGTAGTGTTGAGTGCAATAGACTCTTGTTTCCTGCTAGCCCATGATATCATAGTAGAGCCCAAAATGAAACATATACCACAAGTACTCCTTCTATAATATTCAGTCCCTTCCCAATATTAATTAGTAAATCCATGTAGTTGTATCTCATTGTTTGAGACATATCTCAAACCACAATTTAGCATCCCATGAAGATATCTCAAAATGAGCTTTGCAGCTATCCAATTCTCATGTCTAGGCTCCACCTGGAACTGGATCAACGTGTTCACATCAAAGAAAATGTATGGATGGGTATTCACCAAATACATCAATGATCCAATCAAATGTCGGTACAGGGATGAGTCTACTATAGAATAAGAGTCTCTCAACTTCTTCAGATATGTCACCATGGGAGTTTCCATGGATTTGCAATCCATCATCCCAAAATTCTGAAGGATTTTTACAAAATACTTCCCTTTCTCTAGGAATATTTCACCATGTTCCTGCTATAATTCTAGTCCCAAATAATAATGCATGATACCAAGATCCTTCATATCAAATTCAAAGGCTAACTCCCTCTTACAATGAATAATTAGAGGCTCTGCACCTGTTAGAAACAAATCATCAACATATAGTAGCAGGATCACAAGTGCATCATTTACAACCTTGTAATAAAGGTTTGGATCAGTATAGCTCTTGGAAAATACAAGTCTCATCAAGTAACATTCAATTCATTCATACCAAGATCTTAGATCTTGCTTGAGTCCATACAAGACCTTCTTTAATCTACATACATGGGTTTCTCTCGGGTATACCTCAAAACGTTGAGATTTATCTATGTATACTTATTCCTCAATTACTCCCTTGAGAAAAGCGGTCTTTGCATCCATATGATGTAAACTCCAACCCATGGATGCTGCAAGAGATATTATGGCTCTAATAGAGGTGTATCTGGCAATTGGAGCAAACGTCTCATCATATTATTCTCCCTCCTGCTGGGAGAACCCTATAGCCACAAGTCTTGCCTTGTATTTATTGATACTCCCATATACTATATGCTTTATCTTGTAAAACCATTTTGAAGTGACTACAAAATTTCCTTTAGGTCTATACACAATTTCCCACACATCATTTTTCATGATGGATTGATATTTGTCCATCATAGATTCCTTCCATTCTTTCTTCTGACTGCTTTTTCAAAGGTGGAAAATTTTGTATTGAGATGTTTTGGATAACATGTAGTTTCTTCCTTGGGACCTTCATGTTCTTCTTCATTGTTGGAATCCATGGAATCTTTTATAGATTTCCTGAAGCCAATATTTTCATCAAAAGTCACATCTCTATTTATTTCAACCTTCTATTTACATGGAACATAGTTTCTGTAAGATTTTGATGACTCACTATATCCAACGAATATGTCCTTTTTTCTCGAAGGTTCCAACTTCTTTGTTTTTTCCTTGGGAAGATGAATAGAGAAAGGATAGAGAAAGATACTCAAGTGTTCAACACTTGGCTTCTTTCTAGAGAAACATTCTTCTGGAGTCATGTTCTTCAATATACAATGAGGAATTCTATTCTAAACATATATGGTTGCCATATCTACTTCTACCCATAGAAACATGGATAGATTATGTTCATTCATCATTGCATTAACATATTATTCAATGTATCAGACCGATTCTTTCTTTCTTCCACACCATTCTATTGAGGATTATGTGGGACAATTAGCTCCCTAATAATCTCAACCTCGCTGTAGAATGTATTGAAATCAACTGAGGTGTACTCTCTCTCTCAGTTAGGAGATTGAAATTGGTCCACACACATGCTAAACTTATTTTTCTTTACAAACTTAATTTAGAATTGGTACTTGGTGAGATCACCTACCTCACTGCTTGATGGATTCATCTTCTCCATGTTTACAACTATCACTCTAGCTCCTTCTCAGAGCTATTGTCTGTGACCTTCCTGGAACATGAACAACAAGAGAAAATGTATTTCCAATAGCATTTTCATAAGAACATATCTATGGTAACAAGGATGGTAGTCATTATAGGATTACCAAGGTGACCTGCCTAGGAGAAAAACAAGAAATATCTCCTAGAGGAGATGCTAGTTCATTTTGCAAACAAGTACAATAAGCATATATATCAATAGTACTGACATGCAACCATGTATACCTATAAGTAATATAACCTTTCAAATATTGTTTTCACAACTTGTATTGTAGCAAATATTAAACTTGATATGTCCAAATTGAAACTTAACAATTTGATCAATCAAACCTAGAACCTAAAGCCTTAACTTCTAGGAAGGGTGCACTTGTTCCTCTGAATGTACTGAATTCAAGATCACTACTTGGATAAGGTCTCTTGTACATCCCCTACAAACACACTCATGCTTTTTTTGACTATATAACTTGGAAATCATATACAAGTTCATACCTTTGAAATTTGTAGCATCGTTCAACTTATCTTCTAATATGAAACTGGACACCATCTTGGCAAGAAGAGGTTAGAAACTGAATAAAAAAGGTGCAATGTTTTGAACAAGATAGGAAACCTGAAATTTTGATTTTGACCACAAAACCAATTTTGACCAAAATTCAATCTTTGACTTTGACTTTAACTAATTAACCTTTGACTTTGAATTTGACCAGTCAACCTTTGACTTTGAATTTGACCAATCAACCTATTACTTTGCCTTTGACCAATAATTCAAACTTGAAGTTTTTGTTGGATGAAGGCACCCGAGGGTGCGGTAGGCTAGGGTGCATTAGAGTACCCAAAAATTAGGTTCAGTGCTTCAATGAAAGTGCCCAAGAGTTTAGGTTAGGGTTTGTTGCAACTGCAAAATAAGAACCCTAGTTGCAACTGCAACTGTTGCTCCAACGATCTTGATAAGAAACTATTGATCTACCTTCGAAGGGCCCATAACCTGTTAAAATATTTGATGTGATCATTTTACCATAGACAATATCACTATTGTCACCCAACCATAGGCATGCAGCCACCCTTGATCACCTTAACCTTTACTAGATAGAATGATTCCAGAAAGCCATTCCAGAAAGCCACACTAGAACCAACATATAAACCTTAGTTGTAACAATAACATGAGATGAAACTAGAAGAAACCATCCAAATGCGGAAACAACACAAGACAAGGAGAGCGCACCTCCTCCAAGGGTAGAGCACAAGAGAGAGAGAGTCTCCACAATCACAAAACATGGATAATACTCAACTGCAGTAGTTTCAGTTTCACTTCTTAGGCTACCACCAATATTATCAGAATACCACCAAGAATTTCACCAAGAATACCACCAAAATATACTAGAGGGTAGGGCACATATCTTAGGCTAGATAGTGCTAGAGAGAGAGACCAAGAATCACCCCAAAAGATGCCCCTTCCTTTTTTGCAGCTACAACTCTAGACTTGTGTTATACTTGAGAGAGTGAGTGAAGTGTGTGTGTACAAATGAGCTCAGGCGCCTTCTATTTATAGTCCTTCTTGTCACCTGTCTAGGAAAACTTCTCTTTCTAGAGGGTAATCCTTTAATATTAATTATTCTACTGAACCAACTTGTCTTCTAGAGTTTCTACATATTTGTTTAGGGTTTCTCTTTCTTTCAGAATATTTTATTCTATTCAAAGGTTTCATATGGAGGTTAATACCTCCCGCAACTACCATAATATCAACATATTCATTGTAATAATGTAAAGCATCCATATACTTAACTTGAAATTTAAATTTTACAACAATGTACACTATAATATAATAAGAAACCCATTTTATTATATAAGAATAAGGGACCTGTCATTACTCTTTGAGACCCATACCAAAAACAATTATGATTTGAAACCTACAATATTGTATCCCAACTTGTGAACTTAGTCCCTAGAGGAAATTCCTACCCCCTTGTTGTTCTCCCTAAGAGTAGATTGATGAATAACTCCCATGACCCTCAAAATCCCTTTTCTTCTGCACTAGAAGATCGTAAGGTTGCAATCATGGTGAGATAAGACGAAAGCATAAATTTGTGAAGTATTAACCCCTAAGAAAATGTATGGTTGAGGTTTTCCCCATTGAGATTAGATAAAAGGTATAAATTCCATCTTGGAGAGTAGGTCCATCAGAAAATGAAAAAGGTTGAAGTATTGTGAATGGATTAGATTCACCCCATTAAGATTAGATCAGGGGATCAAATTTCATCACAGGGCATAGGATCCTTAGGAAATTAAAAGGTATCAAGAGACAAATGAAAAATATAAGGCCCGATAAAATAGACGAATGGAGGATATTCCATAATAACGTAGTCACAAATGGCCCAAATATATCCTACTAGGGTCAAATAAATGGCTAACATTATATCGTGAGGAAAATATTGATCAAGGGTTGAAATGTTATAAACTAACATGAATGGATAGGGTTTTACTCTCTTTTTCATATAAAGGGATCATATTTCATATTGGGTGGTGAGTCCATCAACGATCAAAGGACAAGTAAAAATATATGAATGATGGATCTCAATGTTATAACGAATTTTACCTCACTCTGTGAAAATTTCTTGGATGGCCTTTCCATTTCCCTATGCAGACTTGAAGTTCCTTTTTGTGCCTTCTAGAGCCAAAAAATAATATTTTCCACATATACATGCCCTATCAATTATACAACAAGAGTATACATAGGTTTCTCCACTACAACCCGCATGCATTGGGTTTGGTGCTCAAAATTAAAAGTTATGTCGGGTTTCCATGCCATGTCACAAGATCCATGATCCTTGACCTTCCATATACTGGAAACAATCTAAATCGGCCCTTTAGTTCCATTTTAAGGATATAAACTGATCCATATCCAAGCCTTGATGGATTCAACAATTCAACTTTGAGAGAAAAGACACTTAAGAGATATTTTACTTCATATTGAGTCTGCATCCCTTTGTCCTTGAAAGTTTGAACTCCTTGTTCAACCCCCAAGATAGTCCTTCAAGTTTGTGATGGAGAACCTCATTGGATCCTTTATATGAGATTTCCTTTGCTGGAGGATAGAATTGGTGGAGGCCCAACTGGAGGGACTTAGTTTCTTGGTTCCGAAATGTGTCATTACAGAAGTTTGTCACCTATGTACTTCTGTTGATTATTTTAATAGTAATAATCTTTTCTCGTCCAATTGATATCTTGCAAATATTTGAATTATTATTCCATGGGTGTATTTGTCAAGTATGTTAATGGAATATTCCAATATATATGCTAAAATTATATATTATCACCATATGCTTGCGTATATTGGTTGTTGAGGACAAGTTGCAGGTATAAATCTTTGGGTTGCATGCTCAACGGTGGTCTTCATCGAAATTCCAGACAAGGTATGCTCTTGGCCTTATCTTGTTAGCATTTAATTTATATAGCATACTTGGGATTATAGTTGATTTCTGCGTGTCATTCTATTTGTTTTGGCCTACCCATTTCCATAGAGAGATCTTCCTCGTAACATAATTGGCGACCATACTGGGGATTAATCTCCTTTCTTGGGGTTTGGAGTGTTTTTCTCCTTGATTTTCTCTCTGCTAGCTTGAGTTTCCTTGTCGCTTGTTGCTTGACATCCTATTTTTTATCTTGCATCTAAGTTTCTTGGCTTAACCCTTACCCTGACAATATTTTATTGGGTATACATGATTTTTCCCTTAACAAATGCGTATATACGCAAGTTGTCTTCCTTTAGGGAGCGTATATACATGATTTATGCTCAAACAACCGCGTGCATCATCTCTTTGGTATTGTTGGTTGAGTTTAGTGTTTGGTGGGTGAGTTTGGTTGGTTGCTGAGTATTCTTGGGTCCCTGTTCTGACTGTTAAGTGCTTATAGAGTGATAGAAAGCCTTCTTATTGTTGAATTTTCGAGCGGTTTTCTTTCTTATCATACTTTTCATTGGTTGTCCTTGCACATTGGTCTGAGTGTTTTCTTCTTGGTGTCCTACTTGGCTTGTCTCTTTTTGCTTGTAGTAGGGTTTGCCTGTGAAGTTGCTATTCAATCCTTGCTTTTTATTTTCTTTATATCGAAAATACAAAAATATTTTCTTATTTGCATTATGGCATTTTCACTTTTGATTATTTTGCATTGATTTTGTCATATTGGGAGAGATTGAATTTAATTGAAATTGTGGAGATTGCATTGGAAAAATTGAATTTAGAAGCATACCATCTCTTTGAAATTTAAGACTAGTACTTAACAGTGTTTTTAAATTTGCTTATTTTTATACGTTGAGTCGTAATGCCATCAGTTTCATGACCACACTTCTTGAGTAAGAAGAAGCCATTAAAATTAATGTTGATTAATTAAATTTGAGTAGAAACGGTTTTAGTTTTCAAGGTACACAAAAAAGTATAGGACATAGAGCCTTGGAATATGATTTTGTGAGTAAAATTCTCCAAGGATATTAAACTAAACATATGTGTTTGACTAGGGAGTGGTGAAACCCATTGTGTAATAAGTGACGTCAGGAGGGTCTGCTCACACTGGAGTTAAGAACGAGGTCGCACGAAGTGGTTGCAGAGATATCCCTCTAATACCTTCTTAGCATCAAATATATTTCTGGGGTTCTATTCGTATTTGAGGGTCTTTCTAGTACCTTTACCTCCATGAGAGGTGGTGCTTTCAATATTTCAGGCTTTGTTACCCTTCCCATATTGTGGACTGGACTTACGAATGTTTACCTATGCATTGGTTATATTGTGGTGACTCTAGTTGCTTGACATAGGTAGCCACATAGGTTACTTGCATGGGTTATTCTGCAGGTACCTTGATTCAAATAAGGGTTGGAAAACACATAGTCTTTATGGATGATTACCTCTCTGGGGGGATCTGACCAACTGTGTTGTTAACCCCACGAGGGACTTATAAATGATTCTGATACCTCCAATCTTTTGAAGGGAGTATTAGGCCCGTCTTGGGTGAGGCATACCTACTCTAGTGAGGGAGGCCCCTTTTTTTGCCACTATATCCTATTTGTGTGCATTGGCCTTTTTTCTTTATTTTGGTGTGCTCTCTGATTATTAGTTGGCCCTAGGATTTAGTTTTATATATTGAGTCT